>JAVTVJ010000207.1:970309-1098246 GCA_034509425.1 Eopsaltria australis
AAGAAAGATTAAATGTTGTAAAAGAATAAGTTATTGTTGGTATTTTCCAAATATTCTTCATCATAATCCCAAAGGAGCAGGTAAGGACTTTTGTCCTTCCTTCCTTTTGTCCTTTAACGATGTCCTTATGTCATCTTTAAAACCATATTACCTGCTAATTACTTTCACATTAATCAAAAGGAAAAAAACATTCTTCTCAGTTCCAGGGTTTTTTTTGCTTTGTGATTTTGTTTTTTTTCCACAAAACAGGGCACACTTTGGACATCTCATCACTCCTCTGATTACTACAGTCTTACAAGCATCTTTGTTAATGTTCCCCCATTATGGTTAAAACAAAGGCAGTTTACAGTGCAATATAAACCAGATATACCACTCCCTTCCCCCATCCCACCTTCCAAGGGGGAAAAAAAAAAAAAAAAAAAAAGAAGGAACTTGACTTCAGCTCCCCCTCACTCTGGCCCTCACTTCATTCAGCTGAATTTGATGACCTGTCAGTTAATATCAGTATAACTCCTCTGAAAACTTCTGAAATTCAGCACAAGTGAAGCACACAAGCTTATTGCTCAGCAAAGCCCTCAACAGAGAAAGTACTGACCCAGCACACATGCTTCCACACAAAAAAACTTCCAAAAGACCCTCAAATAATTTTGCAATATTTCACTTTTTTATTGTATTGACATCATTTGACTTGGTGAACTCCAAATTCCATATGCTATTTGCAACCAGTTCCCGTTTCCTCTCAATTTTTAGTTTCTTTATGAAGTAATAGTTATATTTATGAGTATGATTTCCTCATTGAGAAAGCATCAGCAAGATCATAGCAGGGGTGAAAGATGACCCCAGAGCCCACTGTGGACAGGCTGAGGCTGTCACCCAGTACAATCAGGCACCTCTGCCTGATGAAGTGTGAAGAGTTTCAGCTGTCAGAGTGCACACTACCCCTGATGAGCACCCTAGTAATAACCATCAGAAGAAAATATATACCAGTTTCTCATCCACCACTTTCCCTGGTGCAGTCCTAACTTCAAGCCAGGATCAGCGGGTGCTGTAAATTTATGCACCAGCCTTAAAACTACAGAGACTGTGAAGCAGCACATGTGGCTTCTCCTGCCTCTGCTAGAGGGCAGTGACAGCTGTTCCTGATGGACTTGAGACACCTTCAGAGCTCAACTGAACAATACTGAGGTTTTTGCAAAAGTGATCACAATGATTTTTCTCCTGGGACTTGTGAAGTCTATTGTTAACCACAAAGATTTTCAGGAGACCAACAGTGAAAGAAAGTGGAAAAGCAAGACAAGAAAAATTAATTGCTGGCTAACTCGTGAAATATTTGCAGATTTTATATTCAAGACCACTGGTAAACAGATTCCTACTCTTACCAGAATTTTGTAGAAAGTATTCTGTCAGGGTCTATGCATTACTGTTGCAATAGACATTTTAGCAATGATAATAACACTCTAATCCTAAACCTCTCCTCCAGGGAAAAAGTACAACAGCCAAATTGCAGCAAACAGATTCTTCATGTTCTTTATATCTTAAAATTCACAGTCACAGTCTAGTGAGCACACAAGATCCTCAGAGTTTGAGAAACACACTAGGTACTATATTTTATTATTTACTGCCCTAAAATAAAGACAGGTTTTTCATGTAGTGGCAGTTTGTTTTTTTCTAACCAACTTCTTTGAAAAATGGAGTGGTTTACACTGTGGGTATTTTTAGTTCCAGCAGAAACTTACCATCAGATTCCAACCTTCTGCCTAAAAATTTTATTCTTATTCAGTGCCTCGAGCCTTTACTTTCAAATTATTTCTGCAATGCTGAAATATAAATCATAATCACCTTGATTTTGCGCTATTTGGATGCTATTATTTGAAGACCAATTTTCCAACCCTAATATCCAAGGCAAAAAACCAATTTGATAAAAAGTCAAAAGTAAAAAATAAGTACAAATTTCCTTACCTTTCTCCCTTGAAACAAAAAGTTTAAAGCCTTGTTTGAAAGCATGAAAAACAAAGGCTATTTTAGAAGTTCAACTCATGAGCATTTAAAAAAAAAAAAAAAAAAAATATATATAAAACCTTTGCCAACACACTCCAAACCCTAAAATCCTACATAGCTGTTAAATTCTGAGATATACCTGTTCCCCCACAACACTTCCACCCCCTTTCCAAAGGAAATTACATTTTTTCCTCTCTGCTCGACAGAGCAGATAAAGTACTTTTTTTCTGTCCTGTCTTTCAGCAGCTACTGCTGCAAGGAGAATATTCCAATACACAGACCCCTCAGCCTGAGCTACTATAAGCATTCTTTTTACATTTGCTTGCATTTCTCTGTCACCATTATATCTCTTCCTCCCTCTAGAGAATGGGTTGCAAAAATTAAAATGTGCCGTGTGTCTTAAAAGAGACTTAAAATAATTGTCTAGACTTTATTCTCACATCATTGAGCACTTGCTAAAAACATCTGGATTGTTGGCATATACAGGTAACCTTAAATACTGATCACTACTTAAGAAACAAGATGGAATTACTAAACTAAAGCTAAATACCTTGGATTTATTTATCCTGTACTAAAGAAATACTGATATCAAAAAGATCAGGGTATTGCACTAATATATTTCAGCTCCCTAGAAGACTTTTCTTTTCTAAGCAGCAAGAATATTTTAATTTGATTTGGTCATAAATCTTTTCATGACCTTTAACTTAGCATACATAGAGGTAAAAAAAAATTAAAACAGAAAAATTGGAAGCTGTGATTACCACATATATCTTGAACCAGCATTTCAATTCTCAAATGCTTTAATTGTCCAAGAGCTGTGACTAACCTCCCTCTACCACTTGTGCCCATAAGCACTTTTTTATTTACACTGACTCAAGTTTTCTGGCTTCAATTAAGAATGCTTGAGGCATGGTTTCATCAATATTCCTGCTCTCCAGAGACTCTAATTTTCCCTATAGCCCCAACTCCATGTTTCCTTTCAAACCTCACTTGTCTGCAGAGGAATCCAGCAAACCAGCTTGAGCAGTAGTAGGACTAGCATTGCTAAACAAGGCAAATATCAGGATGATTGGAAAATTAGTTCTCTTAGGTCACAAAGGTGCTCTATGTTTATCAGAATACTCTAGCAGATTACCAAGATGATTGGGAGAGTTCAAAAGGTCTTCTGGTGGATTTCTGACTGCAGTATTTTGGAAAGTTGCTTTAGAAGATTTACAAAGTTGAGAGTTGACACTTCAATCAGTAAAATTTGTCGGCACACAGAAACAACCTATAGCGAATCAAAACAAAAAAAACCAAACCAAAACAAAACACTCAAACAATTTCAGAAAGGACAAATATCTCGGCCTTTGTGAGTTTTGCTTATATTCAGAAGAGTTTTGTGACAACAAACTTGCTCTTTCACACATCAAAGTAATTTCAAAACATGGTATTTTAGTACTTCCTAGCTTAACCCAGGCTGGATCTGAAATAAGACATTTCACTTTGCAATGGAGACAAAGGCATGTGAACACATAAGAGATCAACAGCTATTGCAAAATTTGCAAAAATAAAAGCTACTTTCATTTCAAAACAGAGGCTTAAACTATTGGTATAGACATTAATAAAACCTTGTACACAACTGTACTAGTAAAACTTTAATGGTTAGTACTGTGCTCCATGACAAACGAAAATGGCACATTGTTATGGAAAACCTGAAGAAGAAAATGATTATGTTTAGACTGATCAAGGAATTAGAGCTATTATGTCTATCTCAGCCAAGTAAACCTCTGAGTTATTACTCTCTAATGTACATTGACCAGCTTGCAGCCTAATTTTCAAGTTTGAACAATGGGGTCTCCATTACTTTTCAACCAAGACTGTTCCAGAGCCTAAGAGATCGCGGAGTTACAACTGTAAAGAGCCCTTGCATGAGCACTGAGTTCTATTCCCTCAAACATGCATATGCTGATAGGGCATGTTAGACTTAGCTGACTCATTTTCCTATTTATCAATTTTCATCAGTCATTACAGCCACATCCCTCACGTGCAGTGAAACATTTTTTGCACAAGATCTTCCTTTCCTCTTTATACTAACACCTACATATCACCATGGGCAACAGACAGCAAAAGATAGCTTTTCTTGTGCTAAATTTTAAGCTTATAGATAAGAGATCATTTTGGACTTAAGGCCAGCTTGTTTTTTTCTTTCTTATTGGTCTCAGAAAAAATAACATTTATCTACCCTTAAAGATAGCTGTCCTTTCACTTGTGGTCTTACATCTACATTCAAGTTTATTCTCTCAAACTCCCTTTATAGTCACCATTAGCAAGAGTTCATACCTCAGGGCATTATAATTTCTTTTATTTTAGGTACCTCTATTTTGGAGTAGAAAACCAAACTCTCCCAGGCCCAGAAGTGCTTGAGTGAGTAGCTCAGACAGATTCATTTCATGCAGGTGCTTGTGTTTGGTGTTAGCAGATTATTACAATGATTAATCTGCAATCACATTACACAAAGCACCTTGCCATATATATTTTCATGCAAATAGATAAGCTCCATATAAAATCTAAAGGGTTCAATGACCTGTTGGTGACAACCAAGAGAAAAGAATATATGTTTGAAGTTTAACTCTAGAGAAAAGTGTTTTAAAAAGTTAATTACCTGTTCTTGTTAATGTTACCTCCATGTTCTTTGTCAGTCTTAGAGAAGGAACCTGATGTGTTCTCCTTGATAACTTTTATCCTGTACCTACCCAGTCTGGATGACACAGAGATAAAGATTTCCCTGTACTGCAGTCAATATAAAGACTCATATCCCATTTGTGCCTTGATCCCCTACTTGCCCTGGAGTCAGCTGCAATTACTGAAAACATAATTAAGGCAGCCTGAAAGGGTCCATCAAATATGTTTTGGAGATGTAGTGAAAACTGATGGAATTAGGTATGAGGTATCTCCTAGCTGTCATTTTGGTGAGCCTGCTCTCTCTGCCATGAGTGAGAGAGAAATTGAAAAGAGTACGGGATGGGAAAAAAGAAGTTGTTACAGAAAAACTTCTCCCCAGGTTTTGCAAAATAAGAGTAATGATATCTTTGAATGAACTCAAAAAAATGCCAGAAGGTATTGACTGGAGTAATAGTGTAGGACAGAAAAGCAAAAGGGGAAAATACTGGGATGGGGCAGGGGGGAGTAGTGCAAAGTGAGATGGGACAGGCACTAAAAGTGAAACCCCTATGAAACTAAAACAAATACTACTTTCACATGAATAGAAGGCTGAAGGGTCAATCAAGAGAGAAAGTACAATTAAAGGCTTCACAACCTACAAAACAAGAGAAGTAAACACCTTAGAGAAAACTTGTAGAAATATCCTTGTTTAGAATACCTGAAAACAATCCCACCAAAATTCACTTCCTTCAACAGTACATTAGTCCATATAATGATGTTCATCAAAAACAACTCACATGCATTCTAAGGCTCAGTGGAGTCCAGTGGTTGCCAGTTGCCACCAGTGACAGTTTGTCACAGGACTTTGGCTCAAGAAAAAATAAATACAAGCTGTGCATAATTTAATCCAAATTGCAAAAAATTTGTGTGAGACAAAACATGTGCTACATTTTCTGAACTAATTTGAGTGTAAGAAGAGAAAACTTTCTTAAATTTTAACTTGATTTACGTCATTTGGATGAAAGCAGAAGACTGGCAGGAAAGGTAGCTCTGAGAAGCACATGTAAGCATATAGAAACAAAATAAACATACCCTGACTTCTAATCAGGAGCTGAAAGTTATTTTACATAATAAAGATCTTTCACTAAGAAAGGTTAGATGAAATTAAACTAAATAAGAATTTAGATTATAGAACAGAAAACCCTGCATGATAATCAGATAATTTTCAGCTTTGGAAATGTCATTCAGAAGAAATAGCTAAGTCCTAGCACAGATCTTACTTTAAATTAAATCAGACCAAATAAGAGTATGATCGTGAATTATCTTACACAGAAGGTGAGGGGCATTAGGTGACCTAATGAATGAACTCTTTTCCACTGTGAGCTTTCATGATGCAGTGGAGAAAGCCCAAACAACTGGTGGGGTTTTTCATAAAGATAAGAATCAGGAAGAAAAACAAAGATTTTGTTGCCACATGGAGTATTAGAAAGACTCTAACAAGAAAGCAGTCATTTTTATTTTCCTTTTCCAAAGGGCTACGCACCAAACTATTAAAAATGCATCGATTATACCATGCATAATGGAAGTTATTTGATTATAATATTCACTCCAAACAAAAGTAAAAAAACCTTAAAAATACTGTCACATTGACAGTTGAGGATTTTGCAGAACTGTAGGACTTTTGGATTATACATCTCTTGTCAAGTACCTCCTTCAGGCTAAATAGTTCAGAAAAAATTAATTCAAAAACTTCAGAACACAAAAATTACAGTAAAATTACTTTGATTTGCTAAGCACAGTATAACATAATCCACTGAATTTCCTAGCGTACTTGGACTTTAGAATAAGGTTTTTAATTTCGCAAGCAGCTCTCCCCAGCATGAGAAGACTTCTGTTCATATTTTGAAAGTATTGTGAACTTGTAAGACATACAGGCTAAACCCATATGCCCCCCACAGCTGGGCCAACAAAAGGTGGAGGCCAATATGGTTGAAATACAAGGAGGTGAGAAGGACCAAAAATAGCAGGAACATAAAGCTGAATTCAAACTAAGAGATAAAAAGGAAAGAAATTGTAAATGTCAGAAAAGTCCAAAGGACTAGAGTACTCTAAAAATTAGAAGAAGCAGACAACTCACAGCTAGGAAGAGCCCAGGTTCCCCACTGCTCAAATGATTAACCCAGACAGTGTCCTCTTACAGAAAGAGCATGTGTTTTCTCTTGTGGTATTTTCACACAGTTATTTTGGGTACCCGTTGTAGCAAATATATTAAACTTTTGCAAAGTCTTTGAGCACAGGATATTTACTTTCAGAGAAGAGCCATAAACCGTATAAATGTTCCCTGAGCTTAGTCACTTCAGACACCTGAAGAAGAGGAAGAATTTTATACGCCTATATTTTTTATTTCCATGCACCATTCCATAATCAGTTTTTTCCTTTAGGTAGGTAAAGGCAATTTAAACACAACATCACATATGCATTACTCACCAGTCCTGTGTTCAGATTCCTCAGGCACTTCTCAGCAGTTTTTCCAAAAAGTGCCTTTCCCAGAATCAGAAGTCTCTCCCCAAAAATACAACCCTACCAGTAGGTCTGAACAGTATTATAAACGGGTCCATGAACAAAATTTTAGTAAAATAATATTGAACACTTTTTAGTAGAACAAGGGCAAAAGCAGTGATAGGTGCATCGCATATCTGCTAGAGGCACACTTTCATTCATTTTACAATGGGTTAAATACTTTTAACTGCTACGTATTAATTAAGCTCAGAAGAAAATTTACACTTCAAACAACCTTTTCCCCCTGGTCTCTGTCCCCCTTCTCACCAAAATGTCGACTCTTAGCCTTCCTGAGATTGTCCAGACACCTTCAAGAGCTGTGAATTGGCCTTATCTTCACTTGTTCTCTTGAAATTTCTTTGCACTGCAAGTCATCAGCTCAAAAGATGTTTATAACTATATACTTAGGATTAAATTTTCGAATATATCACAATTATCTCAAGGTTATAATTTTACTACCATCTTGTTTCTACTAAACTATATTTTATCATAACACTATTTTTACAAAAGGAACAAAGCCAACATTTATCATTTTTTCATCCATTACAATAGGACAGAGCTCCACTGATGCATGGGGAGGAAAAAAAACCCAAAAACGTTTTCTTAAACCCCTTTTATCACTGCAAGCTCCTAAGGCTCCTCCCAGGCTGCACCCGAAAAGCTGCACCTACCCCCGACCCAGCTGGGCACTGATTGCTGCAGTACCATCAAATAACCGCTCCGCCAGCCTGGCACTGCTCCCTCACAGCTGCTGGTAGTTAGGATGTGCCAAAGACCATGAAATCCAAAATCCTGGTCTCCTTGTATCGTGGCTCTGATTTTTTAATCTGAAATTGTCTGATCTTCTGATCCATATGTAAAATGGGGATCATATTACCTCCTTATAAGACAAGAACAGTGGTAAATAACAGTGGAATATTAATAGCCATTAAGCTCTTAGATGGTCTAAGGATAACCCCCATGGAAAAGCCTTTTGTTTTGTAATTCTGTTCCCAAAAAGTCACTTGAAACAGCTTCAGTGAATAAGGCTCAAGGTCACGCACAGCAAAACCGCAAGTTTAGCAGCATTTAGAATAAAAACGAGTCATGCAGTCACTAGCATGAAAACACTCAGATGCTATTCCTATAGCTCCTGCTAAACCACAAGGAAACCTGTAATGGCCTGGGGCACTAGAGCTGCTCATCACTTGTGGCTTAATGGGCAAGCTTTTTGTGCCCACTGCTTCCACCATTATGTGGTGCCAAGAAGTCCTCAAAACTTGTATGTGCTTCAGTTATGCATATGTTACCTGGTACTGATGAGACATTCTTAGAACTTGTATTTCTATTCTTTTAGGAGATCAGTATTTGAATGATCTCACTATCAAGTTTAGGGAATTTCCCAGTGAAACTTTTATTTCTGCTATTTTTGATCACACAGACCTGTACTGGTTCCCTGTATAAAACATGTGCTGCTGTAAGAAAGTCATACTGATGAGCTCATGTAAGCTTTTTTTTGCCTCTCATATTTACTGATATAAAATTATATTTGTCAGCTATTTCTGTGAACCTACATGTAAACACATTCGTTCCCACACATCCGGAGCCACATAAGATTAATCCTGTGACTACATTGGCTTGATTGTTATCCTATAAATATGAGCACCTGGACTGAGGTGCTCAGAGCAGGAAGCCACAAAGGGCCTAGATTTATGGAGGTGTTGCCACATTTTAATGAGTGACTCAGTGCAGCTGAGCAGAAAAATTTTAGCCCCTTTCAAATCAAAAGTAAAATACCTTAGCCGAAATAACTTCTCCAGACAGTTATGCTAAAAGAATTTAGTTTTTCATCCACTGCCTTCTGCTAAGGCACAATACAGTACTGTATACCTGAGTCCAGGACAACACTGAGGGCAAATTGTCTTTAAAAACAATGTAGCCTTAGTTCAAGAATTCTTTTCAGAAAACATTTTGTAATCAAAATGTCACTGTAGAAATCAGAGTAATATATAAAATCGTAGGACTGTTGGAGGGTTTTATACAGATAGTGAGGGAAGGAAAGTACTTTTACACATCAAAGGATTTAATTGAAGAATATTACTGAATGCAAAAGTGTTAGCGTAACTTTTGTTGGTCTCTCATCCAAGTAAGGGTATTTATTCATTTCCACATGTTACAAAATGAAAAGAAAATCTTTGTATAGTTGTCTAAAAGTAGGATAGCAACTGAGGGGAAGGGGAGGAAGTGGAACCCCATACACCCAGAAGATAAAATTCAATTTCAGAAATATTGTGTTTCTCACTAACAAGGGAAATATGTTTAACATTTCACAGAAGAAAAATACTGGTTATATATGTTTCACTCAGACTTTTAAAATAGCTATTTCAGCAAGCTGTTGTCTCACACATATTGACCTTAATCCCAACCCTAGTGTCCCCATTAGCATCTCCTTTGTCTTCATTAGGATTTCAGGGTTTATGTCCAAATTTTGTAATGGACAATGCAGCCCAAGTAGCAGCTCTGAAAAAGAAATGAGGAGGAACTAAAAAGAACCAAATCTTCAGGGTAAACATTGCCACCTGAGCTGAAGCTATGACATCCACCATTCTTACTCTCAAAAAAAAAAAAAAAGAAATGAGATTTTTAACAAGATATCATCTTACTGTCACAATCTATGTTCATCCAGGAAGCTGCACCTCCCATTGCACACCAAAACCCCCTTCTATGCACTGATGCAAAAGAATCTCACTATTAGCAAGTGACTGAAACTTTTTGCTGCTGTACCTGTGTTTGAAGAGCTCTCCTACCAACCCAGAGTCACTCGCCCTCCTCACATATATCAGAGTCGTCTTTTAAGATATTTCATGATTCCTTCTTAGTGTTTTCCTGTTGTTTAGTTAGCCTGTGTTATAGGGATTTAATTTCCTAGTCAAATTTTCTGAAATTCTACCAGATGTCTGTAAAAAAAAAAGAAAAAAAAACACCTGCAAAAAATATGTCAGTTCGTGTTAAAGTCTAGAAGAGCATATTGCGCCTGAACTGATTTAAGTAGTAGGAGCTGCAGAACTGCCCAGAGGAGGACATGAACAGCCCCAGGCCAGTCACAGCCAATTCCAGTTGGCTGCAGTGCTGGTGTAAGCCAACTTACTGACCCCAAAACCTCAGCTGTGGGTGACCTGCTGTGGGGCAGAAACAGACCTGAGGGATCCCAGCTGTGGGTCACCAGAGAAGCAGATAGGAACGGTTCTGTGCTAATCCTGGACCCTGTGCCTCCCACCTCCTCTCCAAAGGAATTGGGGTGGACTGGGTGCTACAGGCAATCAAAGCTGAGGGAATTTGAGTGTAGGAAGTGGGATGGAGAGGTATTTGACTTAAGCTGAACCTGGGGAAAGCAAGGGCCAAGTCTTTTCCCCAGGGTTTGGTTTGTTGTGCATATTTTCCTTCTCTCTGAATACTCGAATCAAAAACTAGAAAACTGGTTTAGTTGGCAACAAGATACAGCACAAATTCTTCAAGTTGATTCTTTTTTTCATGAGAGACTCCATAACACTGCATGCATCTCACTATTAGTTTAAACCATCTGCACCTTGCTGGTAGTCAGCCACTGGGATCACAGCTCACACAGTGCATCACCTACATGAATCGTACAGAAAATATATTCTTTGAAAAAGAAACACTGAGGCAGTTATTTCTGAGAAGGCTCATGGTTTGCATTTCCTAAACCTGTTGGATTTTTACTGAATTTACTATAATTAAGCAATCACTGGCATTTCTGAAATTAGTGAACACCTACTATTCAATGGCTTCATTGAGCTAGTCAAGGTTTAGAAGAGGAAGCTGATTTCTCATCTGTCACTCATCATCACTGTTAAATTCTATTTGAGCACCTTCATTGATTCCATATCTTGAATTCTGCATACTAAGTAAATTTTATTATACAATCAGGTTCTGCTCCCCAGTGTAACCAAGAGAAAATTGCACATAAGAGCCAAGGAAACCATTTTAGCTGTAGACTCACTTTAGTAATAAAATTGAAAGTCTCACAGCCTACTTGGGGAATCACTGTTTAGACCAAGTGTGTTTTGGCAGACTTGTACATCTAAATACCCCCAAAAGAACCACAATCTCCATTTAAATACACTTCTCTTCACTATCTGGAGCCAGAAATAAGAGACAAAAAGAAAATTTAAAAGAGATTCATTTTCAGTCTGGACTTGTGGAATACAGTATAAAGGGTATTAGTATTACTGAGACAAAGACATTTAGATAGTCATGAAAACAGATCTTTACTGTACCTTATCCCAAGAAAGTGTTTTGCTTCCCTTCCTAATCAAGAAGAATGTTATATGTGTACAGTATAGGAATTAAATGGAAATATATAAAACACATTTCTATCTGCACCTATTTTTCACCTTTCTAGTAATTTGTAGTTATCTGGTCCTATATTTCCACCAACATCTTGAAAATGTTGCCCTTATTTTGTGTTGAAAAGAGACAGATGTTGGTAACTGAAAGTGGTAACTAGAGAAGAATTGTGATCTGCTGAGTTTGAGTAACTTCACTAAGTTGCAGACTACTTTTTAGGGCATTTAAAAAGAAAAAATCTTGGACTATCCAAGGTCTGATTCCTTGCATATGTACTAAACTATCCACTCTGTAACGTCACTCTTTTGCAGCACTATCAGCAGCATAGCATCTGTTTGCAGAAACAAAGGCCTACCTTATCAAAGGTTTTCAGGCACGTACCTTCTAATTAGTTGTCTAACTCTCAATGAAATTAATAGGATATAAACACCTAAAGAATATAAGGTACTTTACCTACTGCCTGCTCCCTGAAGAATCCAAGTACAAAGAACAGTCATTATAATTATCCGTCAAATGATGAATGTCCAGGTAAGAAACACAAGGTAAATTAATTCCTTTAAGTACACTTTATGTGAGCAAAGAAAATGCACATATGTTGCAGTAAAGTGTGGCCACAGCTATAAAAACTTTTCTCTTTAATCTGTGGTTGAAAGCAACCTGATTTAACACTGTAATAGCAAATAGAGTCTAGGTTCTCCTATGTCTGCCAGCCACCTTGGCCCTATCTCCAGTCACTAGGGGCACAATACTGTATTAGGAGGATCCTTTAGCCTGAACAAGTACAGCTATTCTTGAGTTCTGTATTTTCTTTCAGTATTTGACACTTCAATCTACATGGACATTCCTATCCACTTCAGAGTCTATACTTGAGGTCCAAAGGAGAGTTTGCTTAATGCAGATTTCAGCAGTGACAGGCACTTAGGGAATGAGATTTCCAGAGGAATTTGGCTGAAAGACTCTAAGGTACATTGTCATGTTTATTATTATTATTATTACAGATAACACTGAACTGTTGTGGTTACCTTTGATTAACTTCCAAGTCATCTTAAAAAAGATCAGAGCATTCAGCCTTACACTGCATTTTTTGCCAATGTTTTTCATGAATCTCTTAAACACCCGCCTTTGCAGACACCAAATTGTATTTTTGCCTCTATATTTCTCCCCTGTCAAAAGCTTCTCATTTACAAATGGCACACTCTCTACAAGGCAGCAGGCTCAAGCTTGGCAAATTGTCATCCTTCAGGTTATCCTCTACTGTCTGACACTAAGTTCTTACCTTCATCAGAGAGCTTTCAATTCCCTCCTTACTTATGGGAGATAAAAGCCCTTATGTTCCTCCCAACAACAGGTTTTCATCTTCTTTATGTGCACAATAGATTTCAGCTTTCTTCCCCCCAGCCCTGCCGATTTCCCTAATTATCTGTCAGTGGTGCCAAGAGCTCCCACATCTATCACTGCATAGTATCACTCCATAGTCACTGCAACAATTCAGCATCACTGCATCAGCTATCTGCGCTCCAAACAGTTTTAAGGCACTGACATGGGGAACCGCCTCTCACAGTCAAGTGCATCACTAAATAATCATCTTTCTTCTCTTTCTAAGCAGCTCCTGCTTGTCACTTCCAGCTGTCCTCCTCTGTCGTCATAGTCCTGGAACTACAGAATTGAGTTTTACACTCCTCATACTGTTGGTATGAAATATCATTCACACAGTTTTACAAATCTTGATAACTTCAAGACATGCTTCTCCATTTTTTTCTTCAGTGTTGCCTTCTACTTGCTACACGAATTCTGTTGTGTCCTGTAATCAGTATGATTTTAAAAAATCACGGTACCTTCATGCAAGCTACAGGTGAATTTGAAACACCCTGCTACCCCATGCCTATTAATTTGATGCTTTATTCAGACAAGTATTTACCCGTATGCCTTAAGTGCACACACTCTGTGAATTATGAAGGGAGGAGGTGTAAAGAGTCCCTGCAAACCTCTGAAATAACTCCTGTACGTAAAGTTACTCATGGATGTAATGATTTGTAGAAAGAAGACCATATTTTATAGATTAGGACTGTTCCATAGAATGCCTGGAACTGTTTTGAACCACAGGATATTAAACTATATCAATATGCTGTTGTTTTTTAAAGAGTTGCAAAGAGAAGAAAATTACTGTAAATCAAATAAAATGTTTCTGAAGGCCATTCTTTTAAACTCATTTGACCACTGAATCAGATAATTCTGCCAGGATGTTGAGTAGAAAGCTTTCTTTTTCAGGCTGTCCTTAATGTTTCACAGATATTTCCAAGTAAATTGTTTTAAATAACCAAACGTGGTTTCCCCAAGACAAACGGTGATTTTCATTCTTCAAGATGGTCAATAAAAATGATGAGTTACATTTAGTGGAAGAGTTGGAGTCTTTGCTATTTCTCTTATACTCTTCTGCAAATAGAATTTCAACAGGTTAATTTTGTTCTATCCTGCTGCATTAAGTACTAAATACTAGAACAATACTAGTACTAGTACAGTACTAGGAGTACCTACTGATTTCTGTATAGTGCTTCAAGGTCTTAAAATGAATGTGCTTTATGACTGTCAACATATCTGAGATATATGACATAAGACTGCAAATATTTTTCAGTTCTATTCACAGGATTATTAAATCAGCGTGTATAACTTTTGTATCTCTTCTGCTTTTGATTTGTCCCAGGCACATTTTGTTCCACTGGGTTGCTAATAGAGTTAATTCTTTAAGCCTTGATCCAAAGCTCAGGGAATTCTGTGGGAAGACTCCATTGAACTTCAGTGTGTACACAGTGGATACAATGCTTTCTTAAAAATGCTTTGCGATTCTTTAGTTGACAAACGATATTCAAACAAAAATGTTTTCATTTCCTTGTTTTCCCTTACTTTGTTATTGATGTTTCATGCTATATATCAAAGAACGAACTCACATAACAAAGGAAAATATTAAAAAAAAAAAAAAAAAGCAAGCACAAGACTAGAATCTGTTGCTTTCTCTATACATGTCAGCATTAAAACGCAGAGGGAAGACAGCAGTTACATTAGCAAAGGACAGACCCTGGCTTCTTACACAACAAATGTCTTGATAGTTTGACAGTTAGCTTTGCCCTGTCCATGGACCATTCTAATATTTCCTTAAATATTAAGTAAATACATAGCTAGCTCAGAATAATTTTTATTGTATCAGAACTGGAAAACACTGAGAAAATATTTAGGCAAAAGAATTCTGTATTGTATGCTAAGAAGTAGTCTGAGATCAATAACTCCCAAAATAGTCATCTTTCTTGGGACTTTCAGAATGCAGCATTTGCAATGGGGAAACTGACACATGGATCAATGTAACTAGGAATAATTTATATGTATGAGTTTTTAAAATAACATCATCAAACGCAGCCTAGTGTCAGCGTTAAGGTTAGGGGCAAGAGGCCAGGTCGCAACCTGCACATGCATTTGGGTATTTCTTGAAATAGAAATAGCTGCACAGCTTTATAGCCATCTCCATCTGCACTTGGATTAGGACAGCACTCCCTCCTGGGGGAATAGTTTTAAGCTGAAGGAGGGTAGACTTAGATTAGATATTAGGAGGAAATCCTTTACCATGAGGGTGGTGAGGCACTGGAACAGGTTACCCACAGATGTGGTGGATGCCCCAGTCGTGGAACTGTTGAAGACTAGGCTGGATAGGGCTTTGAGCAATCTGGTCTCACGGAAGGTACCCTGTCTATGGCAACTGGGTTGGAACAGATGATCTTTAAGGTCCCTTCCAACCAAACCATTCTATGGTTCTATGATTCTGTGATTCCTTCCTGTCATACAGCTTTCTAATTGCCTTCAGAATTCCTCTCTGGCTGTGAAATTTCTGCAGGTGGGAAATAAT
The DNA here is from genome assembly GCA_034509425.1 of Eopsaltria australis. Lineage (NCBI taxonomy): Eukaryota > Metazoa > Chordata > Aves > Passeriformes > Petroicidae > Eopsaltria > Eopsaltria australis. Next base: position 985,746 of record JAVTVJ010000207.1, read on the forward strand.
CTTTCTTTTTATTTTTGGAGAAACTGCTACTTTAGGTTTTATAAACACCAAAGTCCTATATATTCTCTGTGGTGAATATTTCTTCTAAAAACAGAAGCTTTTGACATGACAGCTGCACTAAAAAAAAAAGTAACTACATGAATTCTATTGCACACTGAGAAAAATATCATTACCACTTGATAGACAAAACTGTAAAAATTCAGATTTCATGGTGTTTTACCTTTGGAGAAAACGCCTACTTAGAATTGTATATTTCATTGATGCAGTCCTGTTTATTTGTGGAGGTCATGAACCTGATCACAGAAAGAAACAAACAGACAATGTATTTGCTCCCTCTTTCAAAGCAAGAGCTTTTTGAAGTTCTTTTACTTCACCACTTGACCTTTTCTAGGTCAGATTACCATCCTTCTGTTACTCTGTCTATGGTTCTTTGCTGTGTTTTCTGTTTGCTTCACCCTATGACTGTTAGAGCATCACAAAAGGGCACCAAAAGTCTCCTTTTATCTGCAGCTTATTAGACAGAAAAGAACAGATATGCTTGATATTCTCATATAAGCTTTTTTCATATGTCTGTGTAGGTGCCACAAAACCCTTGAGTTTTCAGTTTTCAAGACCACTAAACTTGTGTTCAACTCGATTTCTTGTTCTAGAAGGCAGATGCTTTTCTAGCTCTTAAAATATTCTATCTCTTGTGTAGGTTCTTGATGGGGTTAGAAACCTGGGCCTGTTCCAAAAACGTAGATGCTAAAGGAAAAATTAAGTTTCCACTGTTACTTAATTTTATCTACTAGAATTTCTCCTCACTATCATTTACTTGCCTAATGTAGCTTTTCCACTTATTCAGTGTCTTCTGACGTTAGAGCATTTTTACAAAATGTTTCCTGATATATTATTCAAGCCTTAACCACATCCTGATTGGGATTTTTTAACTTTCTCTTAACATCACTTATCTTTTCTTATGCCTAGCACCTATTGTTTTGTTTTCTCTGAAATATGTCTTTTATTTGCCCTTGTGAAAAAATTATATTCTGCTGCTAGTTTACTGAAAATGTGGTGTTAATATAACTTTTGCAATGTTCCTCTAGCCATGGAACAAATCCTATTTGAAGTTTTTTGTTGTTTTGGATTTTTTAAACTATTATGTAAATTTTTAAGATCAGTTTTAAATAACTACAGCTGCAGTGCTACAGAGATAGCAAAGGCAGACAGAAACATTTTTGGGACTTAACAGTAGTCTGAAATTTTTCTCAAAGGGATGTTGTAAGTTTAGAACATAAAAAAGTCATTTTAGAAGTAGAAAAGGTATTAAGTTTGAATTTGGGAGGTGGGTTTGTTTTTTTATAAGTTTGTCTCTGTCACTGAGTTTCACAAGTCTACAATATGATCAGAGCATTCATGGAGCATTATTCACTGTCAAGACTGGATTAGAGCTCTGCTCCAATTTTTGGAAAAAAAGAAGAAATTCAAACTTTGGTTTCACATGAGATTAAAATGTTTACTTCTAGACACAGGAAAGATAAAGTACTTCGAAAATTTAAGATTGATGTAGACGTTATTTTCAGCAAAACCTCCACATAATAAAGAAATTTTAAATTCATTTTGCATGTAAATGTTTCTCTTCTGTTACATATCATTTTCTATTAAGGAATATGGGTCCTGTAAAGGAAGATATACAAAACCAAGAGCTACTATTGCAGTATTGTTTAGTATAATCTCCATCTGAATAAATGTTTCTGATGTTCAGTCTACATCCTAATTTTTTAAAATCTTGATTGTCACAAAGTAAGAACAGAACTTTCTCTGCTCTTTTCTGGAACATCCTTAATCATGTGCAAATTTTATTTTCAGTCTTATCACACTTCTCTTATTGTACCTCATTGTGAAAACTTATAAAAGGAAAAAGACTTTTCTGTATTTTTAAAATGGATCCATATGTGCACTTACTACAGCCAAATACCTAAATTTCTACCAGTCTTTTTAAGGTAAAGGCAAGGGATATTATCTTACGCATAGAGATGATAAAGGAAACTCCTGTGAAAACAACCTAGGCGTGTTCATTCTTGCCTGTTATTACGACTCATGAAACCATAAGATGTCTAGTTCATATCTGTGGTCAATTAGAGGAGAAAGAGATCTTTACTACTTTCCATAGGTCATTGGAATAACAACAAAGAAATACAGCTATTCTGTCATTGTTACACACCATAACCTCTTTTTTTTTTTTTGGTGCCACTATTTTTCAGAGCAACTTTATAACACTGGGAATAACCAAAAAGCACAGCTAACACAAAACAGAATGCATGAGGCAAGGGCTCAGAAAAGAAACAAAAAGGGTTTGTTTCCAAGGCTGTTGATCTGACCATCAGCTACAAAACACTTTTGTAGCATCTGCAGTTCTGCTCATTCCCACCAGAGGGGGGAGCGAAGCGGCACCGTTTCAATACATTTGCATACAAAATCTAGTGTGATGTACTGTGAAGGGGCAAGAGAGAGTAGGTTAGAATAAAAATTCAGGCCTGCGGCATGAAATTCTTGTATTTGCATTTTTCCATATAAAATTGGTCTTAGCTGAAAGGAAAATATTATAACTTTGGTCAAGTGTGCACAGAACTGAAGAGCTGGCATACATGTCTAGGAACATGAAATATGCATTTTAAAGCTACTAGCAGAAACAAATTGCTTATGAATACTGAACAGTCATCGAGTTCTACTGAGCTATGAACCAGTACTTTATCCATGTATGTGCTTTTGCCTGACAGTGTGGTTCCTAATTTTTCTTTTCCCCTTTTCAAATTAAAATTATCTTGTATCACAGGTATGAAGTCTTTCAAGTCTTTCTGTAATCCAATTGAATCAGAACATCCATTGCTTCCATATTTTCTTTCTTTCAAACCCATTACTGCTTCAACAGCCCTCCTTTACTTCCTCCCAAGCCCAGGATACCTTGAGATATTAATCACAAAATGTGTCAGGTTGGAAGCAATCACAGTGGTCATCCGGTCCAACCTCCCTGCTCAAACAAGGTCATCCTAGGGCTCATTGCACAGGACTATGTCCAGATGGTTCCTGAATATTTCCAATGAAGAAGACTCCATACCCTCTCTGGGAAATTTGTTCCAGTGCATTGTCATGCACACAGTAAAGAAGTTTCTCCTCATATTCAGATGGAATTTCCTGTGCATCAGTTTCTGCTTTTTGCCTCCTGCCCTCTGCTTGGCACCATGAAGAGGAGCCTGGTCCATCCTCTTAACACCCTCCCTTCATGTAGACATGGATGAGGCCCCTCTCAATTGTCTCTTCTGGAGGCTGAACAGGCACAACTCCCTCAGCCTGTCCTCCTGAGCTCCAACCCCCTCATTATCTTCATAGACCTCCACTGGACCCACTCCAGGAGCTCCAAGTCTCTCTTGTCCTGAGGAGCCCAGAACTGGACACAGCACTCCAGATGTGCCTCACCAGGGCTGAGTAGAGGAACAGGATCATTTTCCTCGACCTGCTGGCAATGCTCTTCTAATGCAGCCCAGGATCTCATTGGCCTTCAAAGGCACTGCTGGACATGGACAGCTTGTTGTCACCAGGACTCTCAGGCCCTTCTCCACAGAGCTGCTTTCCAGCAGGTTCCCCCCAGCCTGTCCTGGTCCTGGGGGCTTTCCTCCCCAGGTGCAGGACCCTGCATTTGCCTTTGTTGAATTTCAGAAGGACCCTCCCTGCCCATCTCTCCAGCCTCTCAGATTCCTTCTGAAGGGCTGCACAGCCCTCTGGGGTATGGGCCACTCCTCCTTGCTTTGTGTTATTAGAAATATTCATTCCAAGTTAGCTGACCCTACTTTAATCTCCTGTGTATTTCCTGATTATGCTTCAGTAAAGACAGGAGTGAGATTGATCTCATCTCTCCCTATCAGCTGTCTGCAAACAGGATCCCATGGTTAAAGAAACCAACTCCCTGTTGCCAACAACAGCAATGCAGACAGTAATTTATTTGAGAAATCAGTTTTTCTCTCAAAAGTTACCCTAACTGGAAGTACCAAGAAGAAAACTCAGCACAGAGACCCTTGACCAGTGTCCCCAAAGCTCTGAAACCATGTATGATGGTTTCAAATTTACCCTCACTTTCATCAATGCCTACATGAAAGACCTACAGGGGGTAATAGCCAGATGTGTTGAGAAGCCTTGGCAATCTTTCTGTGACATCTCTGATTCAAGCCCCTGGCAGGTAACAAACTTCTTTGACAGAGGTTGGCTGGGCAGTTGGGTGCCCTGTCCCCTGCAGTGGGAAGTCTCCCACTGCTATTGCTTGCTGCTTCTTCCTATGTGGCTCAGGTCCTGGTGACTCAGGGCTCCCAGCTGTTGCTCAGCTTCCCTGCCTCCAGGAACTCTCTGCCTGTCTCATTCTAGTTCTCAGAACTTCCTGTAGCCACTGCTGGAGTTGTAGTTGTCACCTTTGTCACCACTCGAGTTGCTGACTGACTCTAATTCTTCTAATCCTTTTACCAAGCACTGTTATTTAGGTTTAAAATTCCCATAGGCTGTTCTCAGCACATAGTGGGACCTGTGCAAAAGCTTCCAGAAGAATTATTCAGGGAGGTTCCCTGAGCGATATATAATTTTTGAATAGAAAAGGAAAAGTATGTCTCTGATTCTGCAGTACTTTAATGCTCAAGACAAATATATTGCTCTTAAATTTTCATCTTTTCTTTTTGCTCAATCACAATTATCTTCTGTGTTTCATCTGTGCCATGATTTAATTCTAAATATGTAATACTGTGGCAAAATTTCTACTGTTCCATTCCGACTCCCTGAACAAGCACAAAAGGTTATTCCAAACACAATACATGGTGCAACATTTGTGTTTCAGTCTGATAAGACTGTCTTTAGAGAATCATGAACCATGCATGGTCACATAAGCTCTCCTAAACACACTTGGGTTAATGCATTGAAATTCTGACCTGTGACAAGGTCAATGCATTGAATTTCTGACCTGTAACGAGATTTAAAAAAGTCATATTCAGATTCAATTTGAAGACTTCAAGTCAGATGACTGAACAGAAAATGTGCCATGATTTTTAATGTTTCTTAGATATAGAGACATTCTGTATCCTCTAAACTAAGGAAAAATGTTTCATTTTTGATAACCAGGTAATACACATCTGAACACATAAAGAAATTCAAGCTTCTGTATCTGGTCTCCTGGAAAACTTTAAATGCATACATGCACATGACACCACACAGCCTGAAACGTCAGCCACTTTTAATGTTTTCAGCAGGGTTCACTCCAGGGACCCTGAAAGGTAAATTGGCTCCCCATTCCCTTCCAGAACTCCTGCTATTCTTCAAGCAAGTTCAAAGCCTCATACTGGCAAAAGGCAATTGTCACATATGGTAACACTTATTATCTCTCCAACCTCTATATGAGTATACTCACTTTTTATAAGGTGAAGTGTCTAAAACAGAATGAGAGAAAAACATATATCCTCTTCTATGTTAAAGAAAAATGAAAATATGTAGGACAGAAACAGTTTCTTCTTAAAAATATTGATCATTTAAGCAGGCAGCAGCTTTGTCTCCCTCCTATTCTCTCTAAAAAAACCTCTTCTAATTTTTGATGCAGCCTTTTACTTCAGTTTCTAATTAGTGCTTGTGTCTGGGGGGTTAATCACAAGTTTCTTCCTTTCTTAGCTGAGTCTGAGTTGTAGTCCTGTGATACCAGTTTGTGTCAAGCTCAGTTTTTTATTTGTCCTCTGCAAACCTGTTCCCTTCAGGACCACGCAGTAGTAATCAATGGCTAAATTGTCCCCACTCTAGGTAAAATATTTTTTCTTAGAACAAAAGCATTTCTAGGGATAAAATATAAAACTCTCTAAAATAGACTGTCTAGACTGTGAAGAGTACCATCCTTTGGATACAGTAGTCTGAAATTCTTTATATTTTCTCTACAAAATTTGTCTTGATCAGCATGTTTTTCAGACAGTATCTAATATCTCAACTCATTTCATAAGGCTCATGGCTCTTTAGCATTCAACAGAGAGCTGTTCTCACGCTTGCAAAGCAAACCAGCAATGGCATTTTCACTGAGGGTTGGAAGGTACAATTGTGGCCACTCTGACTCCTCATAGCCTCTCAAAATGACAGGTCAATAGTCATCGAATATACAATATACAGTAACTTCCTTCTCTGATCCCGTCACACAAAGTCAGAAATACTAAAAAAAAATTTCTACCTCTCAATATTCTTAATGTTATTCTTTTCATACTAGCTCTGAAAAGTATATGTGTATATTCTGTTGCCTCTAGGCAGAACCTTTGGTGTGCACCAGGTGGTTCCTTTAACTCAGGTAGTTTGAATCACTCAGCAAAGCAGAGATAATAAGGAACAAATATTTATAATTTTTGGTAATATCTAGAAAAGCAAGCAAAGAGAAAAGCTTCTAGGTTTTCTTATCTTGGAAGTGGTAAGTTATCTTGTCACTGTACTTTCCAAGCACCTCATTTTATCATTCATTTTCATGGTATGGATATAGTGGGGTAAGTCTAGCATCCCACAGAATCACACTGGAAATCTCTCTAGGTTTGGATCCCTCTACACTTTCTCATATCCTTAAGTGCTAAGATATCTTATGCCAATCTGTCCACTGAACATTTAGCATATGAAATCAGCCCAACTGTTTCCTGGATTACTTCTCTGTCATCAAGCTGGGTTACTTAAGAAAAGAGTAATCTAAGTCCTTACTTGCAAGAGTATGGAGCAGGTCTGTATTCATAATCTATCACAGATAAATGGAGACAGGTGAGCCCCAGCAATGCAGTAAAAGTTGTATTTCCTTCCCAAAGCCTGTATCCCTTACGAGGACTACTATGTACACAGGGTTAATGTGATCCCATCCACAGTTTTTGTCCTAGAAAAACTACACAGTAGGAGCTCTTTTCGTCTTCCAGTGGGTCTTAGAATAAATATTATAGTTGGGAGGAATAATACCCCCCCTCCTTAAGACTGTACCTTCCTACCTCCTAGTATCTGTGGTTTCTCCACAGAAAACCTTGAAGTACCTCCTTGATTGTGTTGCTGAGATTGTGCAGCCTGGTAGCAGGAACATCACCAAGCATCATTGTATAAACACCCATGTGGATGCTCACCTAGTTATTTCTTCATGTAATGATGAAGGTCTTGTGAGACTGGTGAGGAAGGTCACTGTGTTTGTGCTAAAAATCTCCTTGCAGTGGGGCCCAAAGGCAAGTCATACAGTTTGCCAAAATTTGTGTGTACTCAGGTGTAGTGCACACATGCTAAAGGCAAAATAAAAGCTATGGTGTAGACACACCTTACACACAACACTCTGCAAATTTTATTTGGAAAGAATTTTCAGACAGGGAGCTGTATTGCCAAATTTAGCTGCTCGGCTTCAAACTCCCATGCCTGAACATACTCAATGTTATCATACTTTTATAATACTGTGATGCAACTAGAACTGGAGAAAGACAGGAACAATCTGATCCAGTGGATGCACAGATCTTAAGGAGATAATAACCAGACTTGGTCAATGAGGGTTTTAAAATTGAAACAGCCTTCATTTTCATTGACATCTGGCCTGTCTGTTTCCTGTTGGGAAGAGGTGATGAACTAATATGAATAAAACCTCTTCCCTCTCAGTACTTCTAACATAAACCATACATACAGAATTGCACTAAAAGTTATCATTGTTCACATGATTTTTAAAGAAACAGGCTATTTCACAGTTTTCATATCAAGAAAACCACAATTCTGAAATGGGTTTCTGTTTATTACAGTTAAATTACATTATTTAAACCCTTTGGAGAAAAAAAAAAAAACAAACCACCACACCCAACACTACACTGAATTCCAGAAATAAGGGTGCTTTTCCCGCTGGATCACTACCCTTGGCTTTCAAGGTCAAGGATAGCTCTCACCTTCTGAGACAGTTCACCACCCTGCTGCATCAAGGTCAAAGATGATCTTAAAACCCAACATGGCTGTCTAGGAGTCCAAAGCCCACCAGTATGGAGGACAACTCATGTTCAACCAAAGCACATAATCTCTAACATCTTTAGAGATTTTCATCTCAGTCCTCAGAAAAATATGAAAAACAGTTTAACTGAAACATAATGAAGCAGACTGGAACAATCTGGAATGTAAGCAATCTTTGCAATGGATCAGTGGTCCCTGTGTTTCAGCACATAATCTCTACTGTAAATGGGACCAGCTATGAACCAAGAGAAATTAGTGAAATACAGTATGCAAATATTGGTAATACCTATTTCTTGGTATAAAGCATCTAGCAAATGTACCATTTTTTCCTAGCTAAACCCTGCAAGCGAAACAAACATTTATATGCCAGTGTTTATACAACAGCTCCAAATCGTATTAGCTTAGAATTGTAATAAAACACATTACCCTTCACAATAATCTTTAAAGAAATAGGTTTTTAAATGAAACTATTTAATAACAGAACATTAAATTTTGAAACGTGTTTTCTTTGGTGAAATTAAGTAGAATGTTTTCATCCTTTAAAATTAAGCGCACAAAAAAAATCCGAATTTTAGGCCCATCAACTGTGATCATGCTCATAGCAATGGATATGATAAAATAGGATACATAATTTTAATTCATGAGCCTACCTCTTGTTCTTCAATTTCCCTGCTGCACTCTTAAGTGGGTAAAACCTTTTACAGATACTGCTATGACATTTGTTTCCTGGATAACCAGCCCTACAGTGTCATTTTATGACACTTGTAGGTACACTAACACTGGAAAAAAACCTGCAAAGAGATTTAATAAAATATGCAGCACAACTAGCTACTGGGGAAAATTTCAAATTGTATTTCTGTGCATTTTTAGAATTGTTTATCAGGTTTGTATACATACAGAAAGATCAATTAACTTAGACACTATGAGTCCATGAGAATACCCTATGTAAATATAATGAATTAATTCTGTAAGCAAATGCCTCTGTGAAATAAATAATTCAACTGTTTTGGCAGACAGATTGTCCTTTATCTAATGCTTCAGTGGAAAGCAGAAGAAAATGTAACTGGAGTAGCCTTGTAACATAACATATGTAAATCTTTTCTGAGCTATTTGGTGGCAATTTAAATGCCCTTAAGCATGCAGGCTGATGGTCTCGGTAATTGTTTTCCCAGTCATTTGGGAATCTTCTAATCATTCCTTAAATTTTGCATCAGTAACACCTGTACTCTTCCATCAACTCACACTTCTGTGTTGCTTTTGGGACTATGGGAAGAACTAGCCGCTGATGTAACTCCAAATTTCACTGCAAAAACCATGTGTGCAGACGGCTCTTGATTCAGTGGAGATGTTATCTACATGTGAACAATGAATATTAACAAGTCTCTTCCTGCCGTGCAGATTTAGGTCGAGTTGCTTTGTACTGCTAAAGAAATGTCAGTATTTTCTGTCCCTGGTTTATATATCCATTGGGTAAATCTGAATGGCACTTAGGGAATACACTTGGATGAAAGGAGATATAGAAATTGAGCTAATGCAGTGAATCTAAGTACAAATTAATTAATTTATCATGACGCAGGTATTTGAACAGGTGAGTATTTTCCTATATCCTACTCAGCCTCCTTTCACATATTGCTATTGTTATAAGAGACAAGATAAATCCCAAAAACGTTATCAGTTAGCAAACTTTCTTTTCTGCATGTGAACAACAAAGAGAATCAATTGTTCTTTGTAAAGCTCTTATGAACAGTCTGAAGCCTTCCAGCTGTTTTATTCGTGTGTATGAGCATCTACCAACTACAACCCTTCTGTTATTAATAAAATGTAATTAAATTTTAACGTGTGTTTTCAATTTATACATGCAATACTACAGAAATGACCACCACTATACACTCACACATTTCCTCACAAATTAGCCACACTCCTACAACAAATATCTTCAATACTGTCAGACCTGGAATCAGCTTAGATAGAATGGCCCCAGTGGCTTGTTGACTCCAGCAAAGCTGTCATTGACTACAAAGAAACAGATCAAACCTTCCGTTTGGGAAAGTTTAATTGGCTCTTGTCTGTGGGATCCATTCAAAATGTTTCAGTCTGCACACTTCGGATAAGTGGCTGCAGCAGATCAGCACAAAGGTTCATCTGGCCTGGCCTCCTGCTATGGGAGATGGCTATATGAGAGTGCCAGCCTAGAGGTCACACAGTGGTGACTCTGATATGCTTTCCCAGCTGCAGGGGTTTGTGGCTTAGTTATTTCCTGAACCAAAAGTGTTATCCCTGTTGTTAATAACACCCTCATGGATCTATTTTCCATTCTAATTTGTCTAATTGCTTTTTGACACTATGTAAATGTTTAAGCATCCACAGTGCCCTGTTGCAAGCAATGCTTCAGCTTAATTACGCATTGTGGGAACACAGAAAGACTGATCTGCAAAGGGCACGCTTAGCTCCTGAGAGACTTTGCAGTTAGCCTGGCCTTTGGAAAGGATTTAGGATGAATTTACTGTAATAGGCTCTTAATGATTAGAAATGCCATCTTGTGTGTTATCTGGGGCTAGATATCTGCAAACTTTCTGAAATGTGAGCTGTAGAGAATAAATATGCTCCCACATTCGATTTAGGTTCTTCCTTAATGGACAGTCTAGGTGAAGGGAAGAACCACCAAGAGTGAGGGGTGCCTGGGGCTGAACAGAGGGCAAAGCAGGGGAAGCAGAACCTGAGCAGGCAGTGCTATGTGTGAAAACTGAAACTGAACTTGGCTTCAATTTATAGACTAGTATTCACCATCTGTGTGGCGGGGTAAAAGTTACTAGCATGCAAACTTTGGGAACAAACCTTGTATTTGTTGTTATTTGTGCAAATTTGTCACCTTTTTCTCTTCTTCTTCTTCTTCTTCTTCTTCTTCTTCTTCTTCTTCTTCTTCTTCTTCTTCTTCTCTTCCTCTTCCTCTTCTATTTTTCACTGAAAAAACTATGTTAGGTAATGAGTGTCTGCCTCACAGAAGAGCCAGAAATAATGATCTCATACAAATGGATTAATGTAATGTATTTAAAAATGAAAAGGATTAAGCTCTTACTAAATTATTTAAGTCTGCTTATGAATATACAAACAAGCATAGACAGAGTTTTTCCTTTTATTTTTTTACTTGGAGATTGATTGTCTTTTAAGAAAAAGAAAGAAAAAAAGTCCATATCAAATACGGATGAAATTGAAATCCTTCTCTTTTATTTAACTAAATCTTCATTCCATAAACAAATTCAACCCTTGTTTTGCATGGATAGCCTTAAAGATGTTGATTTCTGCATTCAACCCCAGATATTTTTCACCCTACTTACAGGAAATGATACTGGATCCTGTCCTCAGATAAAAATCTGAGGAGATTCAAACTCCAATTCAAACACACTGTAAGGATGCCTGGATTTCCCCCCAGACACAGCTGTGAGCTACCATTAGATCACCAGTGTTCCTATAAAGGCCACTCACGCTGAGACCATGACAGGTGCATATAGTGACAAAACCCAAGATCATAGTCAAGATCTGAGCCTGAAGAATTTCAGACTAAGTGATGCCTAAATATATCACAAGAAAGATGGGAGGGCAGTGACAACCAAAATTATATTTGGAAAGGGCTTCTTTCTAACTCCATGCTTCAAACACTCAAGCCCCTCAAATACTAACTCTAGTGATTGAAATATTAATTTTAGCAGCTTTAACATGACACTTGAAATATGCAAACAGGACCTATTCAGCCTGTTAGGATATAGGCTGAATAGAAAAGTGAAAAAAATTAATGCAACTTAGTCATCATAAAAAGATTATTTCATTATTCTTCTGAACAGTTTAAATGATGAAGCAGTATTTACAAAAGTGAAATACAGAGAAATAACTTTCACTGAATGTGCATTCATATGTGTTCTAATTCAAATCCATACAGCAGAAAACAGACCAAAAATTGTCTTTCATGGCACACACACAAAAAGTCAATATGGTACAACCTGGTCTTCTAACAAAAATGTTGCATTTTAACCAGCATCTTATATGTTGATTTATGACACTTTATCATAAATTGCAACACATCTAGGCAATATTATTTTGGTACCAGATAAAAATGTCAAAGAACCTCCTACACTGGCATTCTTATATGATACTTCAGAAATATAACTCACAACTCATGCTACATCTGACACAGAGCAAGAGAAATTCTGAGATAATATTTACTCTGTACTCCAACAGAGAGGTTTTAGTTCTCTTGCCACAACCAATCATGCAGTCTTACCTGAGACAGCTAAACTACTGAGCTAGACAGAAAACTTCAGTTTCATTCATCAACAACACGTGGAAAACAAGTGGACCAGAAGCAAGTGATCCAAATACTCAGAGTTCATTTTGACACATAAATTATGACAATTTTTTGGTCAGACAGGACATGAAAATTACAAATATTTTCATGTAGTGACTGAAAATAAAAAGCAACTATTCTTGTGTAACAAATACTATCTAAACACCAGTGGGTAGAGTTCTAGAAACCCTAAGTCTTGCAAGAAATTTTATAAAGTCTCAAAGCCTAAAGACTTTTTGGTTTTCTCATCTCATTTTCCATGTCAATTTGTGGAAGCATAAACTTCAAGTCTCAATGAAACCATCAAAGTTTGACCAGTTATTCTAGTCCACCTCCAGTGTGTGGCATTTCTGCTCTAAATCCTGCTCCTCATGAAATCAACTTTATGCTGGAATATATTGGTTTACCATAGAACCATAGTGTGAGTATGAAAAAAGGGAAGGCTTCAGCACATCAGCCAACCAAGTAGAATAGATGTTCTCCCATATAACTGTTTCAGAAAAAGAAATCACTGTGAGGATATAATACAATCTCTGTCTTAGAGGTCTCCCAGAGCTAAATGAATAAAACCTTAAGGAATGTGATTTATACCCAGTAGTAAACTGCTCTGAATGGAAGGCTTGACTCGAGACCTCAGGAGGTCCCTTCCAACCCAAAGGAGTGCCTTCTGAGTGATTCTGAGAACTTGTTTGATGCTCATAATTTTGAATATGGGGGGGGAAAGGGATTCACTTAACTTTATCTCTTAAATAATACTAGAAATATATGTAACAGTAGCTGATTTGTACTCAGAATTGAATTCTTTTCAATGGATGAAGAAAGCAGTGACAAGACCAGCTCTCTTGAAATCAATGGCATGAATTCCAATGTATAATGTCACAGTTAAGACTTCAGTGTACTTTGGGGAAACCAAAGAACTCTGTTTTGTCACCAGAATTTTAGATGCCTCAATTTGGAAATATTTGTCCTACAGTGAGATTCACTTCATGAAACTGCAAAATAACCATATTATGAAGGCCATAGAAATAATTTTCAGTTACCTAACATTATAAGACTCATCTTTACAGCATTTCTAGTCTTTGCTTGGTAGATGGGATCTTAGGGTGCAATTTCTTCATAAAGATTATGCCGGAAAAAGAGAGGAATATTGACCTTTTTCTAACTTCTCCTATCAGAGTCTACCATGGGCACAAGTTTGAGTTTTTTTCTGGAAAACTGAATACAGGAATTCAGTCTGAAACTACTAAATAACTATCTGATTTTTGATGGTTACTTATTCTGAAGTAAAATACCTTCAGATGTTCTCTAGAATATATATGAGCAAGTTGTCATCAAATTAGAAACCGACCTTCAAATTTTTGAAGCTGAAACTAGGAATTTTTCTACAATTTTGTTTGTTGTTGTCTTAGTGTAAATTTCAGTTTGATTTCATTTGCAGTTTCCTCAAATATTCTGTATGTTTGAGGTTCTCATTCTCTGCTATCACAAATGTTATGAAAAGACATTTGAAGTCTGAATAATGAAATTGTGTTTAAAAGAAAATGCAAATGAGATTTTCATAAACTCATTTTAAGATCAACAGTTCACATACATTCAGTCTGACTCATTCAAGAAAGAGAAATAATGTCTTGCATGAATTTTTGAATGGGATACATTTAACAAGAGATATGCCAGCATTCATTCTTTAACTCAGTTTACAATTTTCATTGATATTTTCAAATATTGTTTAGGTATAATTCAAAATTATATGGTGAATATTGCTTGCAATTATGAGAACATCACTGAGGAAATAATTTTCCAGCATGAAAAACATGTAAAACCTTTTTCAGATAAACATAGTTAAGCATTTTGCTATCTCTTAAAGCAACTCATTGAAAGATGGCAACCATTCTTTATTTAGCTATTACATTATTTTTACTGTACACCTGGTTTTAGGGAAATTATATAAAGAGGCTACAAAAACTAGTATCCCGCTTGGACTATGCTGTTTCATGTGAAAAACTAAATCACAATAATGTGCACATGCTGGAAATGTTCCAAAACATTTTCTTAAAAAATTCAAAGTTAAAATGCAGGATTGAATTCAGTATTGTTTCATCCTATGCTGACTTCTCATCTATTTATATTATTTTCTGTGTTTTGTCTACACAATTGAAACTAAGTACTTCAATATTTGGGCTTTTTTTTCTTTGAAAAAACCCAAAAACCTGTCTATGAAATGTTTTGAAATGTCAGCTTTTCCACTTGGTTGGAGAAAAAATTATTTTCAAAATGTGAGAACTTTCAGAAAAGTAGAATTTCTGGTTTCCTGCCAAAGCTAGTTATGAATTCCAGTGTTCACAACAGTTTAAGATGCTAATGCTGAGGCTTTTTCTGTTAATTCTTCCATGTTCTCATGACCAGGAACTGGTCAGTAATCACTTCAGCTGACAGTAAATATCTTCAAATGAGGAGAAACCATCAAATGCTGGGCAAGTTTCTAGACACCATCTTCTCTACTGATCAAAATGGTTAGAACTTCCTTGAAAAAAAATTTTGTATCACTAAGATTTTTTTTCCCCCAACATCTCTAGTTTTTCCTCAACAAAATCTTGTAAACATATTTTTACATCTTTTTTTTTTTATTCCTGAAACTTCTCAGATGTCTAACCACTTTTCTAATGTATTCCATTCGTATTTCCACCACCAGATTACTACATAACAGCAGTCAAGTCTCTTTTCCTTGAAAGTGTTTGCACTTTGTCTTATTCGCAATGCCAGGAACATTATCTAAAAATAGAAGAATGTAATAAATTCAGTGAAATCATTAATTTGCTGATTTTTCTATTAGAAAATATTCCCTAGCAGAACTTGATTTCTGAAATAACATCCCTTATTTTTTTGCTCATTGTTACTGCTCACATACCCTGTGGATGTTGTCGTTCTATAGTCTTAATTTATTGATTGTTCCCTATTTGTTTGTATGCAATTTTTCATCCCATCCTATGGACAAGATATAAAAGAAAAGGGACTATGAAGAACTTGTTTCTTAAGTTCTGGCAGCATTGCACAAAACATAAAAAGTTAGTGTGTGACAGCTGAAGGCACTTTCTCAAAATCTATAGGTTTTTCTGCAAATCCTGTACTTTTCCTGATGTTTCACCTCCTGGTTACACCAAAAGAGACAAGGTGCCAATGATTCCTGGCTCTATTCATGTTCAAATTTCATACTTAGTAAGAAGATGCATTATTTGGTGGAGCTCAGGCTTTTTGTGATACTTAGAAAGCATTTCTTCGAACAGGAATTAATAATTTAGTTTGCAATGCTCAACAGCAACATTTATTCCTTGTTGGTAAAAATAACACAGTTACAGGAAAAATTAATGGCACACACAGTTTAATTTTTTTTTTCACTTTCTTGCTTCTCTGTCCTAAATTTCTTTGATTTCTCCTAACTTCTAGATACCATGATAGTCCAAGCTCATTCTAAATCAAACAAATATCATGCCCTTTTTCTCCAGCCTATATGTTATGTGTCCTCTCTTCCTGTCTAATCATGAATGAGTTGTCAATAGAGTCAGACTGGCACGACTCTGCAAAGAGAAAGCAGAAATGCTCCACCATATGAGACACAGAAGGATGGTGCTGCCAGGCCAGCTTTTCAAACTTTATCCCAATTAAAAGAGAGGATCTAAAAGCTGTACTTAATTTCAAACTCATATATTTCACTTGCACTTTTTTGTGTTTACTCACTGTGAGTAAATAATCCACGAAGAAGTTATAATAGAAAGTTCTGAGTAGCTTTTTGAAAAATTAATTGCAATCTATTAAATTAGCAAGAGCTTAAAGTGCTTACAAAACTGAGTACACTGAGACTTCATTTAGAGAAATTTACCCTTCTTTTTTCCAAGTTCTCTCAGTAGCTACCCAATCCTGGTTATTTGATATTACAGAGAGAGGAAAAAATCTAAACCCAACTTGATGTGTTGCTTAAACACAGAGCATTCATTCTACATGCTAACCACCTAGAAGCCATGAAAAATGATTTTTTCCTCATTTCATATGGACAAAGGTCTGGTATGGAGGATTGGTATAATGCAATTTAAACTGCAGTTAGGTATTATCTCAACCAAGCCAACAAAGCCAGTCAAAATACATAGAAGGAGGACCTCATCTCAAGAATCAGATAAATATAAAAAGAGTCAGAGCTTTCTAGTAACTCAAGATGAGCTTCTAGTATGCAATTTTGTCAAACTGGATATTAAGATCCCTGAAAAAATGAACAGGTTTTAGTGGGCACAAGAAAAGTATGTTTTCATGTGATGATAAAATGAAAACCAGAAAATCACATGTATTCAGATTCTCACATATTTAGAGGATCTTTAAAAAGTTTAAAGGGTGGAGAAAAGACCCCCAAATTACACAAGGATAACAGAAATGTTTTATGTTGGCAATATTGAAAAATTCAATCTGTTTGTCTTATCAAAAAAAGCTGAAGAGATAACTTAATGATAGGGTAGAAGTACTTTTTGATTAGTGACAGAATACAAGTACCTTTTTAATTCTTTTTCATTCAGTCACTAATTCATGTGTACATCCTCCACATTTGCAGCCATTTGCACAGCCTTGCTAGTAATCTACAGGACAGATATAAAAAATTTAGAAGAGATGTTTTCCATTTAAATACTCCTTTACCACTAGCCTGCTAATGATGCTGTTCCTCGGCCCCAGAAAAAGAACTCAGACTGACAGTTTGAGGAAGACAGGGACAGTTTCAATGACAGCCTGGAAAGGGTGAGGAATTAATGACATGGGTAAACCTAATTTGTATTTCTATTTTTAAAGTCTTCCATTAGACTATCTCAGGAAAATGTGTAATTAACAGCAGTACAGTGATCAGGATTTGAAATCACTTATAGCAAATGACGAAAAAGACCAATTTCCCATTGTAGCAAGCAGTCATTTCAGAAGTACTGTAAACTGTTCTGCCTCAGATCAATTAATATTTCAACTGTACAAGTCTAGTAGGCTGCAATCATGCTAATACTTGTAACTTGTATTTAAAACTTGTATTTACTTAGTGGTTCTAATGTGGAAGCTTTTTTATGAGGCCTTCTTTGTGGTTTCTTTCCATTGCTGAAATAGAAATAAAAAATATTATATTAATTAATATCCAGCCAAGCCTTGTTAGACAGAAATATTTTATACTATACTTCACCTACATTTCTCTAAAACTTGCCTGTAAATCTGATACATTTGTTTAGGAGATCTTATGTCGATTTTGCAAACACCATCTAATATTCAGCTTGAAAAACAGTTTTGTGAAGTGTGTAGGCTAAATTATTTGCTGTTTTACCATTTAAAATGTCTCTATACAGACTATATACAACTTTGCCAGAGGTAAAACAGCTGTATTTCATATCTACTTTTCACTTATTCATTGCAAATAAAGGTGTAAAGTAGTAGACAAACTATACATGATCCAAGTAAGAATCCTATCAGAATCAATTTGTGTAACTCACTCCAATATTCCCCCAAGATCTGCTTCTGTGGTGAAAACTTGTACAGCTGAACTGTTTCAAAGAATGGAACTGTTATGATATCTTACTGTCTGGCTTGCCTGTGTTTTCATTGCAGTTTTTCTGCAATTCTTTCATTGCAGGAACATTTCTATTCATTTGTCTGAAACAGAGAAACCATGAATGGATTGAATAAGTTTTCCGTGTAGTTTTCCATGCTGACCCCAAGTTGAAGAAGTACCATGTTTCAGAGTAATGTTCAAGAGACCTTGGAAGAAGCAGGTATGAAATTTCTGCTCATTCATGTTGACTTCTGTCCCAAAGCATTAAAAAAACTATGAACATCAACAACATTTTATTCCAAACCCCTGCTTCTGTAATTTTGGAACTTCTCATGTTTTTCAGTATAGGAGGAAAAATGAACATCACCCATAAGATCAGAGAAACTGACTGTAGCCTTTTAAAAACAAATGCTGAAGGTGCCTGGTGCATTCCAATTTTATTCAGTAACATGCAATCCACAAAATGTAAGCTTTGAATAGGATCTTTAGTAAAAGACAGGGTACAGATGGGCAGTAATAAAAAAGTAGCTCCCAAGTTGATAGTGAAATCACCTCAGCATAATGTAGGCCATGATATGATAAGCACATTTTAGACATATTTTAAACAGAAGCTGGGTGAGACCCAACAACGTCAGGTGGAGGTTGTTTATGGCTTGAATGAAAGTGCTTGCAGGAGAGAAATTAGTTTTCTTCACATCAATAGACCAGAACTTCACTTCCTAAGAAACAAAACATATTAAAAAAAGAAGTAAAAGCCCTCAAACTCCCACAGATTTGGACCATACTCTTTTACATCACTTCATACCCTTAACATGCTTGAAGCACGGGGGGTTGCGTGGACCACCAGTTAGGGATTTCACAAGGTACCCCCTTGTGAAAGAAATATGGCTATTGGTACTCAGCCAATGCATTCACTGGACTTTGGCAGCATTAGCAAATTTATAAAGAGGAGTTGTCAACTGAAATGGTGCCAGTGGTGATA
Source organism: Eopsaltria australis (assembly GCA_034509425.1). Lineage (NCBI taxonomy): Eukaryota > Metazoa > Chordata > Aves > Passeriformes > Petroicidae > Eopsaltria > Eopsaltria australis. Next base: position 1,004,607 of record JAVTVJ010000207.1, read on the forward strand.
AGACAAAAAAATGAAGGAAGCATAAAAACTCCCTGATAACAAAAGAGACATTTCAACTGCAATAATTAATAACTATTCTTTTATTAGAAAAATATGGGAACAGTAAAAGAACAGTGATTCAAATCACTCTTAACAAAAGCTCCATTTAAATTTAAGGGTGAATCAGCAATGAACAGAGAGTCGTGAGACAATCCACAACAGCTTGATTTAGATAAGTATCTCAAACTGTGCCTGAGTGTCTCAGCAGCTTCATTAAATTGGCATGGGATTCTCATAACTGTAGGATTTCTCCTAAGTCATGTGTATTTGTCTGCTGAAATATTCACAGCAGCCCTTCAGAGATAGTTTTGATAGGGCTTTTATATATGTTTTGAAAAATAAAGATACCATTCTTACTTCATACAGTGGGAAATGTCAAGTAACCTTCTTGAGTCTCTGTGAGTTCTACTGATGTCAAACTTACAATAGAATAGATTGGACATCTATAAAGAAAATTTAATACACAATCAAAAAGAATAAGTGTCTGGCAAGATCAGAATGTCCGTTGCTGATCTAGAGTCAAATCAGATATAGTTCTAAAGCACTTCTGTTAAATAATTTTTTTAGTCATGTTTAACATTTAATAAGCAGATTTTATGTGAACTAATGCTACTGTATGAAGATTTATTTCTAAATGTATATTTGATTTATTAAAAAAAAGTCCCTCGAGATAAATTTATTTTGCAATTAAATTCCATTCAATATCATTCTGCCAGCAACTGCCTGCAAAGGAAAGGAATGTAAATTTATAACTGCAAGCCCATGCTGTAACAACATAAACACAAGGGTAACATCCAACCTATTATATTAGGAAGGCTGTAAACAAAACTTCATCACAGCTAATGTGCAACTGTCAAAAGGCTGAATGAACAGATGGGCTTTCCACAGCCCCACAGAGGTTAGTCTGAAGCTCTGGTTGGGATTTGAGAAGACTGGACACTGGCAGCGCCTTACCACAAAATCTCCTGTGACAAGCATTCAGGAAGAGAAGGGAAATGTAATTTGGCCCAAGACCACCTAAACACTGGTGTATAATAACTGAAGTGGTCAAACCCAGAGCTGGCCTTGGTACGTAACTGGGCATCAAGGCTTGTTGCAGAAATACAGTTTCTGTTAACACAATCTTCTGTTGTAGTATTTCCTCTTTGTCCATACAACACCTGCCATTCTGAAATGTGACATTTAATTATCAATCTCATCACAGTTTTTATTCACAAACTTTGGAAAATAGAGAACTAACCCTTTAAAGGAGACTTCATCCCTTGGATTCCATGTACGAAGATGGGCACAATTGTAATATTGAAAATCAATTTTCTATTTGCCAACATTACCTAGAACTGGATAAGGAATGGTATTTTCTGGAAAGTCTTCAGTATTATCACAAAACAGAGAGTTTTGATGTTTGACCCCAAGTCATTGCCCCACATGCCGGAATGCTCCAGTAGCAAGCTGCTCGAGAAGTTTTCTTTTGAACTTGTTCATTAGGCATGTTTTCTACTGGGACTGATCCATAGCTGAGTCAAATTCCTTTAATGCTATGTGTCAGGGGAGAATCATGTGACACAAACACAAACCATAAAGTCTTTACAGGTTAAAATGCAAATTCAGTGCCAGAAATTATATATATATATAATATATATATATACATTTTCAGTGCCAGAATATATCTATATAAATACATATTATATATAGATATAAATTATATATATATATTATATATAAAATCATCTCTTTCCTAGTTAAGCCTTTCTGTGGTCTTAGGGACAGAAAACTGTCAACTGGTTATTCTTCACTGAAGAATAGTCTCCCAGTTAATTTGGTTATAGTATAAGAGTGTGTGATCAAATTTAGAAAAAGAAAACTAACAATTTACTATTTTTAAAAAATGAATTTGTCAAAGGGCTTAATTTCCCAGCCTTCAAAAGATTACAGTCTGACCCTTTCATACTGTGGACAAGTATTTCTGATGGATTATGACACTTTAATTAATAAGCAGCTTGCCCTAGGCAGAATTGTGAAACTCTGCATACTCTATTGTCTTTTGGCTTCTTACAGATCCCCAAAAGCTAAAGCTGGAAGGAGATCTAGGACTGTGGTCCATTTTGTTCATTATCGGTCATAAAGAAGACTCCCCGCAAACCTATTTTTCACAGGTCATGATGGGAGCTATAAACCACTCAGTATATTTGAATAGACTGGACATCTAAAGCATTGTCTCCTTTAGGAGAGTAAAAGCCCTGCCTCAGAGCTGAAAAATACCTTCTGGTACCTCAAGCCAACAATAATTTCCATTTCCTTTAGTCTTTGCTTCATTGTACTGCTGTGTCTATATGAGTTTCCTTGCCAGGAAAGAGTCAAATAAAAGAAACCCACCAAATATCAGGACCTCAAACCTCACATTCCTGTTGATCATTTATCTTAATTCCATAGGAGGAAAGTGCTGGAAGACTCTAGTGTTTTTGTCATGGAATTTATAACTAGAATTCCTAAGGCTTTGAACTACACAGAGACCAATACGGTTATAGGAACAAAAAATGTTCAGTCTCCAAACTTGAAACACAAACCCCACACAGTTAATGGAAAATGCTTTTTACAACCAAAACAAAGGCAGGGAGGAAATCCATTTATATCACACACATTCCCATACCATGGCTTTGAGTAAGATGTCACATAGGAATACAGGGAGGAGGGCAGGGCAAGACAGTATTTTAATGCTGCCTTTTAATTTATTTGTATTATATTGGAATATTGAAATATATGTAAACCATTCTAATATTTTTCAGCATTTTACAACAAAGTGTAAGGTTCAAAGACATAATGCTAATTATTAAAATATAACTTTAACAAACTTTTAACATCGCAGACTCATAAACAAAATAAAGATTCAAACTCAGCAAAAGTCTTTCCTAGAGACAGTAGGACCAGTGAGAAATGTAAGTACTGGGCCCAAAACAAACAGTTTACTGATCTGCGTGAAGTCACAATAGATGTTTGACATCAATACTAAATTAGTCACATCATGTATTCTGAGCATCTTTGAGTTATACATACAAACCATAATATGTTAGGTTCTGAAGCACCCGCAAACTGAAACCAGAGCGTTTGAACAGTTCATCATATAAAGAGAAGAATTTATTTGTTGTTTTACTTTCTTGTCTCCAAGAATGCGAAAAATGCATTTTTAGTCTTCTTTTTTTCTGGTTTGATGGAATTACACTCCTCTCAATATATGTAAAGGCAAAATAAATACCAAAGAATACAAAGCCCTAAAGTCTTCATGCCAATGATCTTATTAGTTATAAACTGATAGAAACACATCCCTCTTTAAAACAACATTAAAAAATATTCCAGCTATAACATGTAAAGGACTTCAAATGAGTTTCAGGTCCTATAGTGGCTCTGAGTCCCACTGAAAATCTCATTAACTATATTTTCAATGAATTTGATCCATGAAGTCTGTCATAAATAGGCCCAGCAAAGTCATTTTCAGATGAAAGTGTTTCTCTTGATGTGATTAATTTTTAAGATGGGTGTCTGTAAGTGCAAACCTTTAAAGTTACCAGAATCTTCTGCAGCCCACAATCCACTCCACATTTCCAAAGATTTATTTATTTTAAATTCCTTTTCCTTTCTTCCTAGCTGGTTACATTTTTTCACTGAAAGCTTCTTTAAAGTCATATTTAAAAGTGTCAAAGTCCTGTCTTTTTAGTGACTCTTTTTCTTTCTGATATACTGTATTAAGCAGCACACTGGGAACACTTCAAATCTTTTTGGAACACACAAATCATTTTGTCATTGAGGAGTTAACACTGTTCAAGTTTTTATTAGAAAGTAAAAAAGAGTCAAAATTCTTTACCTAACCCCAAAATTTTTCCTGAGTACTCAAAAGTGCCTTTCTTATGTGTTTCCTAATGATTGTTTATGTCAATTATATTGTAATCACTCCATTTTCTTCTGGTTTCTTTAATTGCCCCCCACAGAAATTAATTGTAGAGTTTGACACACATCATCTAATCTTAATTATAATGCATTTAGAAATACACTGACATATATGTTGCATTTATAGCAATTAGCAAATTTGTCTTTATTGAAGACTTCCCCAGACCAGCATTTTCATTCTCTGCTCACTATTGAATCACATTTCTTCCTGAATTTCACTCTGTACTGTTCAGTCCCAGAGTATCTCTCAGCTATACCAAGCAGCCCTTCCCAGCCTGGACGCACTCCCTTCCCAGCCATCTGAATCTAAAAAAAATATGGATTTTGATTCAATAAAACCAACATCAGGTAGAACTACACAAAAGTGGTGATATTTACACTCTGTCTCTACCCTTCACTTTTAATGAGGAAATGCTCTCAGGATAAAGCCTGTGACAAGCCTTTGTGGACACATACAGAGTAGGAGTTATTTTAACTTGTCTCTTGTATGACAGATGAGAAGATGTTACTCCTTCCCATGGTAGGGCACTCACTGTTAATTCTCTGGCTTGTTAGGATGCAGCAAAGGCTACATACAAAACTTCCTTTTTCTCAAGCCTCTCTTCTCCACCAAGTCTTTCCATAATGAAGCAGCATCCCTCACTCCTGCCACTCTGGTGTTCAGCTACAACCTCCTCTGCACTGAACACAGGGGACCCTTGATTTACTGCACAAACAACTTTGGTGCTTCTTCAACCATCACTTACAAACCTTTCTGCCTGTTCTGTCTGATATTTACATTCACTCTTTATGAAATAGGAGTGAATCTGCACAGAAAACACGCAGAGAAATATCCTCCTCCTACAAAAAGTACACACATGGAAAATGTGTGTATCTGTAATCTCAGCAATGTGTACACTCAGAAAAAAAAGGAAGATCTGCTTTTGAGAGGAAGAAATCTACCTAGGAGCTGCGTAGGTGCTCCCTATTCTTCTTGAGTCCAGATAAGCCAGAATGGGAGAGAATATCTCTGAATTTTAGTAAATGCTGTCTGCACTGAACTTATATATTTTCTCTGAGGGGGATCGAAGGGGATAGTTATGATCAATCAAGGTTCTCTCCTCTGGCGCCTGCTTTGGTATCCAACACCAAAGTCTGCATGTGTCTAACTGAGAAGCATGGGGAAACAAAGGTACTTCAATGAAATATGACATATGGTTTGCTGGAGGCTCAAAGGAACCATATGACAGCCACTTCCATGCCCTTACAGTCTGTAAGTCTATACAATACATATTTTTGGGTAGCTGAACTCTTTCAAGCTATTTCCCATGTTTGAGGAAAAAAATGACCAGAAAAATTTCTTTTAGTGAGGTTGGGAATTCCTACATTATTTGAAAGAAGGAAAAAAGAGTTCCAAATCTTGAATAATAAGCTTGAAAAGAAAATAGTAGAGAAAAACCTTCAGTTTTTATGTTACTACCTCAAGGGGTTTTTTGTTTATTTATGACTAATTTATAAACTGATCTGTTTCTTTTTTCCACTATTTTTGCACAACATATACAGCCAGAGATCTCTAATCTGAAGGTATAAACAACAGATAATTATTTGTTCCACTCAGGTATGATTTATTCTCTTCTTCGTCTCCTCAAATAAATTCAATTTCTTGACCTGGGCTGCAGTCCCCAGGTTTGCCCCAGCAATTAATGAGTTATAAAAATCAGAGACTTTTCATTTTGGAGACTGGTTTCACTAAGCTGTTAGTCACTGAGTCAAGTCAGAAACCTTTTAGAGAGAGAGACAGCAAACCTTTTGCAGTTAGACTGACCGTCCACTTGCAGAGAAGAAAGAAGTGTCTCATCTCCTTATACTCCTCAGGTGGTGAGTTACCACTGAGAGGATATGAAGAGATGAAACTCTCCTTTCCTGAACTTTGGCTTTATTCAGGATACAGACAAAGAAGAGCTACAGCAAAACTTCCATAAATCACACATGAGTCCCTTCAAAAAGGTCAAGTAACAAAATGTGAAGGGGATAAAAGGGAGGGGATGGGGTGGAGTTCTGATGATAACTCAAAAGACTGGACTAAGTGGTGGCAAGCTTATGGCACAGCATTTACTGTTGTACTTTTACATTAAAAATAGAAGGAAGTCATTCTGGATGTGTGAGGAAGGTCTGATATTAGTGATGTGTTTCTCTCCAAAACCAACTCAGTTTAATTGTTAAACTCAGGTCTGAGAGTTTGTTTTTTCACCATCACTTCTTGTGTTCACATAACCAATCTTTAAATAAAACTTATTATTAACTTTAAAAATCTGAAAGGTTATTTAAGTCATTAAATTCTGTACAAAAGTTTAATCGATTTCTAAATAATAAATCAACTCTGGGTGCTCTTAATAATCTTGGTGTAACACATTTCAATCCAGAAGCCCTACACAGTATTTATCTTTAATGAATAATAAATGAGACATTGGTATTGACTGAACAAATGATTAAATATTCAATCAGTAAGAGAACATGGGAATAATTTTTAATTATTAATAAACTACAGATTTTTCTTGTCAAGTGCTACATCTTTTTGCATGAATGACTTCTCTTAGCTGTCATCATAGGGCAGATGAATACAGGAGCTCAGATTGGACACCATCTGTCTCTGAGACAGAAGAGTTGTTTCACAAGATATTAGTGGTCTTACAAACTTTTTTTTTTCAGTGGAGTCTTTGGTTTTGAAATCCTGCTCTAGTACATATTCATATTTGTTTGAAAAAGACAGTCACTGGGAGCCATGAAAACTGATGGTCAGCTGGCCAGCCTGACAGAAAATTTGATCTGCTGTGTTTCTTCAGCAGCTTTTTCACTGGCTGCAGTTCTTATGGTTCCCTGGAGAGTTTTTCACAGTAAGATTTCATGAGAAGTTCTGAAATTGCCTGAAGAAAGGCTATCACCAAAAATGTCCCTGAATAAGTTTTTTTTCCTCAACTGGCTACCCTGAGGCCTATAAAGTCACCCATGAGCTACTTGTGTAGAGCACTGTGGTCTTTGTCTATATCTAAACCAATGGACCTTTTGCAATAGCCCATCCTCCTGTTCTCTCAAAGCCATACTGTAGCACCACTAAGTCCAAAATCCACACTGCCACTAGTGCTACCCATCCTCTTCTCCCAAAGAAAAGGGTTTTGTATTTAGGCAAGAAAAGAAAAGCCTCTGCATGCTGTAGCCAGGACTGACACCTTCAGCTGTGATGAGCAAAGGCCCAGCACTGTGACCTGAGCCATAATAAACAGCTGTCCCTTGATGCACGTGGGTCCCTAATAGGCCATGGAAAATCTCTGCTTGCTGCAAAGAAAGCATTTGTGTGTGCCTGTTCATAACTTGCTGTCACTTTCACTCGGTTATAGCAAGTCATGAATTCTTTACATTTGTTCCTTTATATCATGCTGCAAGAGTGTCATGTAGCACAATCTGAGAATTGTATAAAAATCATCATCTGAAATGAGATTGTTCTGACACCCCCAGTCTACAGCACCTTTTGTGCTCAGCTGGAATGGATAAGAGTGCTGTAACTGGTAGCTGTCCTGGAGAGTAATCTGAAAGTATATTTATGGTCAAAAACAAGCCTGTACAAAGCAGCTATTCTTTATCTACGTGCATACTTGCTAGAGTACCTTTGAATCGTCTTCTGAGTTTGTGACTGAACAAATTTCCTTCTGTTAGATTTGAAGGGCACAGCCACTAAGCTACAATTAACTGGGTCTTACTTTACCTCATGAATTATTGAATTTTCTATCCATGTCTCAAACATTAGACCTGGTGAAACAATTTTTTTCTTCTAGAAAATGTTTTCTTTGTTAAAAATCCCCAACCTTTAACACGAATATGCCAATTTGATTGGCACTTTCTTAAGGAAAAGTGAAAATGCACTCTTCATAAGGGAAGAATTCTAATCTTTTTGGAACAAGAATTTTCTCTCTCTTTTTTTAATATTGAAGTGACCTTTAATTTTAAAGTTTAATGTTAAGAGAAGTAAAAAGAAAACAAACTTTATAATGAAAAATGTCTTTCAAATTGATTTTTTCCTGTTTCTTACAATTAGTAATGGAAGACAGATTACCAAAAGTGAAAATAACTGTATCGCATACTTCTAGCACCCTATTCTACTTATAATTAACAATCTGAAAGGTCTCACCCACTGTTCATTGAACATCAGAAGCCTAAGAACATTACAGAGCATGCAAGGAAAGGCAATATTGTCACAGGGATCACACATGGGAAAATTTGGTTCTGTTGCCAGGCCTGTCATTGTGTCTGAGCCTGACTATAGGGAGAACAGATGACTTCCTACATTTCCACAAATCCAACACAGAATTACTAATATTGCTCTACTTTTAAGAAATATTTTTACTTTATACATATGTCAGACTTCTAATAAGTCTGCTGTGAATTTTATCAAATGAGATGAATTAAAATTGGTATTATTTTACCAAGTGTGATTTAGTTAAGCATCCACAATTAAGCACTGTACCAAGAGGCATGATACTTAGTCTTTGAGGATTTGTGCTTAAATAATTATGAGTTATGGGGCTGATGACACTCTGGAATTCACTTGTATTTATACAGAATAGAGGTAAAAGGAAGAAGGTCCTTTTACATCTCAGAAACCCTAAGAATTGTTTGGGATTTTGGTGTTGTAGAGACTGCAGGGACTGGAAAAGCTACACAGAAGGATGCATTAAAAATGAACCTTCACATCCATTTTCATTCTCCTTGGAGTTTTCATAAAACTCAGCCCATTGAACTTGTGCCAGAAAAATGGATTCATGAAACTTGAGTCTCATTTTAAATCCACATTTTTAAGGATTTATTTTTCTATACTTGTGTAAATGTAGAACCGACAAGGGTGAAGAACTGAACTTAAACTCTTCTTTGAAGTGTCAGTCACAGAAGATGTGGACCAGTGAGCTTCCAAACTGATTCTTCCCACAGTTTCAGATCAATGGGACCGGTTCAAAAGTCAAGAGCTATTCCTTGATGAAAGCTACAAGAGCTACCTGTCCTTGCTTGTCTCTCCTTACCTCTCCAAATTTACAAAGTGCCCTAAAGACATTGGGCTGGACTTGATGGGAGGGAAGTGTCATCCTGACAACACACTTCATTCAGCAAATCTGGTTGTTTTACTTGATAAAGTGAAATTCTACAAGACCTTTTACAGAGTTCTGTGCTAGGAAGGAAAGTCAAACAAAATGGAACTTCCTTTATCTGCTCAGGGCAATTAAAGCAGAGTTGAACATTTTTTGTGCAGCCATATTGGATCTGCATGTCTCATACATAATAAAAACTTGCCAGGTGTATCCACTGAAACTACATATGGCCTCAAAAAGCACAAGGAGACAAACCAAACATTGTCGTAGACAATGTTTTTGTAGCCAATCTCCTGATGATCTATCACAATCTTTCTGCAACCATAACATACTGGAATTAATACAGGAAAACTGAGAGGGAAAAAAACTTGAATGTATTTATCAGGCAAAATTAAGTTCAATCATTAAATATGTCATGATGTTTACTTTTATAAGCCTTTCTGAAAATTTGAATTAGGAAACAGGGGTCTAGAAATGTAAAAATATTTTGCCAACATTGATTTCTTGTGTATACATTTCCAATAAACTGAGTATATCAGTCAATGACTGCAAAAGACAGCAGGTTATATATACAGTTATATGTAACACTTTAAAAGCTACAAAAGTCACTACTTCAATAAAGTTTATCTCCACAGACTTTATCTTTGCTCATACTGTGCTTCTGTATTTGAAAAATATAACCTGAGAAATACATTTCCATGGCTGAACTAGACATTTGCAGCAGTCCAGTTCTTTGCTAATAGCACCCATGGTCTTTTTGTTTGGTTAGGCTTTTGAGAAACAAGGTGGTTTAGTTGTTATTTTATTCATGGCTTGCAGTTTCAGCTTGAAAAAATTAATTAGTACAATATCAAGTTTGCTGACAAGCACAATAGTTTGAGTGAAGAGCTATTTTCCTACACAAAGTGTCTATTTCAGAAATTACATTTTATTCATGATAACTCTCTGGATTAGTTCTATTTATCAAATAGAAAAATTGGTAATTGAAATATTGAAAGCTATACTTCCAGACAATTCTGAGGTCAAAAAAAATTGTGACATCACTTACATATTTTAATTATTTCAGAGATGCCTTGTTTAAAATAATAAAAAAGGTAAACTGTCAAACGTTTCCATGCTTGAGAAAAGAAAAAAACAAACCCAAAAATCAGAGCTGGAGTAAAAGAAAGACAATTTCAAGGAAATTACATAAATTGTAATAGGGTCATAAAGAAAGGATTGCTAAAAGATAAATATAAAGCTGATGAAAGGAGAAATTTTTTAAACATGATACGTCATTAACCTGTGGAACTTGCTGCCACAGGATATAATTGAGGTTAAGAGCTTAAATGGAATTAATAAAGAATTATACATTAACATGGATAATGAGAACTTAGACATGATAAAAATTTACTAGAACGTAAACCTTCGTACCTAAGGGCAGAAGTTAACTGCTAAAAGGTAGCAGCCTGAATGTTTCTTACAATGTTCTATGACAAATATATTCTGATTAAAACCTAGGTTTTTTTGTTGTTAATTCTACTGGTATACTACACTGACTTTCCTTTGTATTTGTCTGCACTTTTATTCTGCTACTTGTGCCATTGATTTCCAGGGAGTGGTAAACCTTCAGCTATCCTACTTTCTCCTAATATCCCTCTTGGTATGCAGGGAAAGAGAGAGCTCATTTTAATACACGCTTTCAAATCTAATTTGCAGCACTTTTGGTGTCCCTGCTGTATTATTACAGTGATATCTAAATCTAATGCAAGCTTGAGAAAGGAGGTGGAAGGAACTGATACCAGCAGTGGGCAAGATGGAACAGTGACATGGCCAGAACTGGAAAGCAGCAAAAATGACACAGAAATGCTATTTTTGGACAAGGGAAGCTAAAAGAGTGGGGACAAAATTGAATGGGTACTGGCAAAAAAGGAAACTCATGTGAAGTCTGGAGTCACGGATATCTCAAAAGCTATCTTAGTCTAAATGAAAGAAGTTTGCAATAATTACAGACATAAATATGAACAGTGAAAAGATGAAAAATTTTAAAGTTGTTAGTCCCCCCAAAAATATTTGTATGAAAGCCTGAGTAAAGCTGTACAGACCAGGTACTACCCTTGTTTTATCAAGGGATGTAGCCTGGAAGATGCATTCACTAGCAGGCTTTGGGCTGTTGCTCTTGCTAAAATAAAGTAGCAAATCAATACATTTCTTTGCTCAGATAAAAATTGAGAACCAACATGACATAAAAATAAGAGGTCCTTCGCCAAGTCAAGTCAGACCTTGAAGGATCTGGGCAAGCAGATGCTAGAATATGGTTGTGCTCTGTGAAAAAGGCAGAATTGTATGTCATGAAGTGATAGCTCCTGGAAGCCTCGCAGATGAAAATTTAGGTTAGTGTTCCCTGGAGACATGGCAAATATTAGGTGCCACATTGTTCAAGTTCTCATTGCTCGCATGACAACTGCATGTGGTCACCTAGCAAACTTACTTGGTAGAGAATTTTTTAAATAAACTCAAATCTGCTTTATCTCTATATAACACATTAAAGACAGTTCACTGAGAGGAGGATGAAGACCTCACTCGTAAGTTTGTGACCAGAAATACTGCATGATTATAAAGCAAAGGGATGAAAGGAGGCCTCTGAACACCTTGCTGGAGAATTAGGGACTGCAACCATGGTGAATCCAATACATCTCAGCCACACCTGCCAGGCAGAGGTGTCTACAGAGGGAGTTAGCTGGTGCCTGAAACATCTGGCCAGGAGAGAACTTCATTACATAGGGGAAGACACCCTATGGAGGTATAGAAACTGAGTATTGAAAAAATGTCTGCAATGCAGAATATTAGTATTTAAAGATGTTATCTACATTTATCACATTTGTCACTTGCCATTAATTTAAATTCCCTTTATGCATCTGTTCAGGAAATAATTAGGATTTTATGCTGCAGTAAATATGCTTGTTCATCCATTAGTGCAAAGCAGAAGATTAATTGCAGTACAATGGGAAACAGGACTACCATATTCAGAGCTGCAGCAACAAGGGTGACAGCTGTGCTGCCCACATACTTTGCCTCAGTAAGCTTCAAAGCTTCAAACCCAAGTACAGATGAGGAAATAAATAAACTCCTGACAAGGCAGGGCTATCCCTGCACTTCTGTGTGTAACCAGACAGACAACCAGCAGCACAACAAAATATCACATTGAAACTAATGAAATAATACTGTCCCAAAAGTTCTGTTAATCAGTTATTCAGCTATTTTTATATACATAGCTTTATATGCAGAGATTCATAGTTTGAATCAATCATTATATTTTATAGAAAACTAACCTGAGCTCTCTTTAAATACCTGTGGTAAAATTCCAAAATGTACTGAGATATCGTAAGGCTATATTAATTTGGCAATAAAACTCTAGTAGGTTGAAAAAAAAAATCATAACTGCCACTAGCTGAAAATGACACTGTAGAATTAGAGCCATGACCAGAGATAATGGATTGGAGCAAAGAGATGTAGGCAGCAGAAGAACCCTGTAAAACTTGCCCTGCCTCACTGTGTCTGGCTCAAGACAAAGGAACAGTGTGGTGACCCCCAAACCACTGTTCAGTCCTAAGGTGTTTATGAACATTGTCTTTGGTGTACAAACCAAAGAAACATGAGATTACTCCTTTCCCCAAAGACAACATCAATCACTTACCCAAAAGCACCCCCTAAATGAGAATATTTGTAATGGCATTTGTTTGTGGGGATTGACTAAACCCACTGATAAATACAGGCATAATGTTTAATCCCAACAAACCAATCATTTGTGAATAGCCGGGGGAGTCGTGCAATTAAAAACCCAGTTTTATAACTGAATTATTCACATCATTCTAGTGCATTATATCAAATAAACTACTGATGAGGTGAGATTTGTCTTATCAAAAGTTAGGATTTTTTGGATATTTTGTGATACTCATAATGAGTTAAAATCAAATATAAATTGGCAAGATTCTTACAGGCTTGGCAACTGGAAATCAGCTGTTAGACTCAAAGGACATTTAGTCTTTTGTGGCTGCTGAGTGGCTCCTTTGCCCTGAGTAAAGATAAAGCATTTTTACTGCCACAAATTGCTTGAATAATTTTTTGCAGACAGTGCAAAATCCTCTTTATTTAAATTTGTTGGTTGACTCATTTTGTGGCATGTAGCTGGGGACAAGAGCAAAGAAGGTACTGCCCAAATTCAAAAGTAGCCATTTGCCTTGCTTTTAAAGTGGATTAATGTTTCAGAAATGGGTGCAATTGTCAATAGGAGATTCAAGTTATTTCATGTCTAACATTTCTCTGGTTTATATTTTATTTAAGGATGAGATGTGCTTGACACATTTTTCTGTGCTACTAATTTAGTGCAATTATCAGAGATTAAAAAATAAAGTAATGAAATATGTAAAAAGCGCACGTAAATTACCTAACCCAATTCACTTTGGTGTGGTAAATTTAAGTCTAAACAAGAATTTACTTTATGTGAATAAAAGACCCTAGATATAGATTGGTGTGAAGAACCTACACAACGGAATGTGAAAAATGTGATCCTAACAAAATTATTTCATGCCTAGAATAGAGCAAAACAGTTTACAAAAGAAATCACAGAAGAATAAGTAATTTGCTATCAGGGCACATAGGCTGGAAATCGAACTTGGCTCTTATGATGAAGACTGACATTACAGATACCTGTTGAACTGATAGGTAACGAGATCTGCCCCGAAAGGACATCTGACCATTCCAGATTGTACACTAAGGTATTTTTAATTCCTGGGCTGTAGTTGCTCATTCATTCTGTAAACTAAGTTTTGCCATAACTCATCTTCAATAACTGCTATCAGAAAAATGGATTTTCTTTTCCAGCGTGTGTTGCAGTGTTTAAATCTCTTTGGTCAATCTCTGTATTGTTATTCAGGATGTTCATATTGGCTGATCTTTCTCTATTTGATTATCTTATAAGTCATCTCTCTCCCCCTCTCCCAAGGAATGAAATTAGGAATGCATTTTTTCTCCTCCTATATTTATGAGCATCACAGACAGATTTCTGTGGGGCTTAAGCAGAAGCAATCTTTTGCACCCATATGCAGCAGTTCCCACCCCAAATTTGTGTTACCCATGTGTAACTTCTTATACTGTTTCTAAAGTAGCCATGCAAAAAGAAGGGTGAGGAGACAGAGTATATCCGTTTAAAACAGAGAGTTCTTTTGTATTGCAAATAGAGTTATCTAACAGATCAGTTGGCATGAAAATGCACCACAATTCCATGTGTTTTGTGGGAAGATGCAGCCTGGAGGAATGTTATTAGAAGCAAATATTACAGTTTCACACATGAAGTACTCAGCACTTTACCCTTCCAACAACTCCTTCCCCCATAATGTTGCCAGAGTAAAGCTGTGAACTCATAAGGACTGCCCACAAATTGTGGATCTAGTGACTGAAAACACTGCACTCAATCCCAGTACATTAGCTTTGGCTGCAAACAACTATTTCCAGGAGCAATCCAGAACTGTTATGTGTAATGAGGAAATGGATATGATAAGTCCCAAAGTTGTGACCATATGGAGACAGGCAGAAGAAGCAGCAGAAGAGAATGTTCCTTTTGCACTACTTTATTCTGACACTCTTTCTTGCTATGAAGATTCATTACAACACAGGCAAATCAGATTTGCATGATCAGTTTTCTTTATTATACTTAAGGCTTAAAATTATAACCCTTTTATTGATTTTAAGGTCAGTAAAATACAGTTTTATCATCTGAATTCTACCTCCTGTCTAACATCATGGAATTCCACCCAGTCACTCTTGATTGCAGAACCATAATTTGTGCTTTCATTAAAGACGTAAAGAATGGACAATTTTCCTAAACAATATTTTGCAATGATTAATTACCCTTACATCTAAAGATCCAGGCCATATCTCCAATTTTAATTCTTAAAATTACAGAAATAATTTCTTGCTGCATATGTCTGCCCTATACTGTAGACCTTCCTCAATATCTAATATTTTTCTGTTAGTAAAGATGCTATATAATTATTTATCAACTCTTATTTTTCTCTAATAAGATAAACAAATGAACACATTTACTCTCTCTATGCTTTTCATTCTTCAACTTCTGTATTTCCTTCACTCTTTCTAACGGCCTTTCTTTTATAAAAAAGGCTATAAGCACTAATAAGGTTATAAGCGTTTATAAATAGTAAAATAATTAATTTTCCCCAATTAATTACTCTTTCTTATATACACACAATTTATGTTTTCCCTTTTGTGCAATAATAACCTTACAGTAAGAAACATTCTAAGAGCCAAAACAAATTTAAATTGCTGATTTTGGTCACTATTAGTATGAACAGTTTTAGATACTAAACATATTGTCACAACCTCCATCACATATTAAACTGCTTTGAGTGTGCAGAAAAGGACCAAAAATAATTAGAGAGTATTGGCTAAAATGCCATAATAGCACTAAACTGTGCTTTTTATGAGTAACCAGCAGGATATCTGGCACTGCTCAAAGCATCTTTGATGACTTTTACTGCAGAAATTGAGAAAAAAATGAGATAAATGTATTGCATAACAGTATTTTTGTTGGAAATTATTCTTTTTTCACAAATTTACATGCGATCCTGATAGGAATGTTCTCTCCAAAATTGCTTTCTGAAAAGCTGACTGATAAAGCTGATTTGTTTTCTTTGATTTCATTTTCACCACAAGGAGTACTGGCTACTAATGGAAAAAAAATCTGTATGTCCAGTTACAGGCTGTGATTCCCATGGGAAAACAGTTGTGTGGAAGAATTGTTAGCATCCCTAAAATAAAATGCATGCATACTGCTAGAAGAGTGGGTTGTGGTTTTATTTTAGTGTTTTTCTCATTTGTTTGAGCAAAGTTATTAAGAAATATGTCTTAGAATAATCTTTTGGGAATTCACTGTATTATGGAAGAAGGCCTGAGCTTGCTGGAAGTGTTCTGAACAATTGAATACTCTCTAACTCACAGATATGCCATCTGACCTTCAATTTATTTTCGTTTGCTTTCCTCTACCCTTCCTTTTTCTTTATTTTCTGCTCCCTAGTTATTGTTCAGAGTTCTACCCACCTTCGTGATGTGGGCTTATTTGTCACTGTGTATGGGAAATTCACCTGCCAAGCCCACTCCTGCCTCTGAGATACATGGAAAAATGCCTCCAGTCCCTCTTCTAGCCAGCTCTCTTGAATGAGTCATTCCTAGTTCCAATGTAGCCTGAACTGACAAGAAGAAATTATAATTTATCACTTGACTGATAGAACTAAAATGCAGCATCTAGTCTGTGAGTCTTTCCTTGTCTCCATCTTCTATCCTATGACTCCCATATGTACAGTTCAGAATCTTGTCTAATGGGACTACTTTTGCCTTGTTTAATTCAAGATCATATTGAGATGATTGCTCTCTATGTAGGAAAGCACTGTTATATAAAACCTTACTGATCACGAAAGAGTTTCAAGATCTGCACAGCTCATACATTAAATTATGCTCAGGTATTCAGTTTTGGTTTACATGATTCCACAGAGTTGCCATTCACATCAGGTCTCAAAGTCCATAATTAGAAACCCTACATTATGGCACTGCTTTTATCTAGTGCCTTATAAACACTACAGCAGGGAGGTCTAACATGAAATATCACTGTAACAGTTTTGAAAAGGAATTCTGAGGTAGATGCAAAGTCATTTTTTTAATTGACTGCCCACTAACACCATATTACAGTTAATGTGTTTGCAATCCTCCTTATTAAATGCAGGAGTTCTCCCCTTCTATAGATTGGTATTATGTCTTCTCTTTCAGAGGCTCTCAGTGCCAAGAAGAGAGAAGAATGGGATTGGGAGATATTTATCTCCTGCCTCCATTGCCTTGTGTTCTGGCATGGCACTTCAGCCCTAGTCAAGGCCAAGGCAGTTTGCAATCTCACATGTAATTCTGATGGATTGTAATGCTGCAGGAAATGTTACACTACCAATAATGGTTCCTGTAAAAGTTTATTTGAGGATTTTTAATTTCAAACATCAAAATGAATTACAATAAAGTGTCATTTTCCATACTATATTCAGAGCCACTAGATGGTGGTATGCACTAGACCTGAGGAAGAGTACACAAAGGGACTGATTAATGTGCCCTTCCACTGTCTGAACAGGAGATTTTTCATGCCTCACTTTCCAGTCTTCTTCCAGCCAACCTTTTTCCTATCAGTTGTTTATTTAGAAGGGCGACTGTGACAATTATAAATCTCAGCTGAAGTTTTTCCCCAGCTTATTGACTGAGTTTGCATGACAATAAGATCTCATTTTGAGATAAATATAAAAAGCCAAGAAGATGATGAAAGGTCAGAGACAAGTCATATGCATGCAGTGAAAAGAATAAGAAATAATTATGTGCAGCTTGGCTTATAAAAACTTTAGTAAGTGTCATTCTATATAAATGTTTTCTACAGTTTTTATGATAAAAACTATATATTAACTACAGATGATCCAGTGACCCATCTTGTTTGATTAATAGGGTAGGATGAATATATTCAACCTTTAAGAGCTTATGTTTACAATCTTTTCAAATTTAGCTTGCATGTTTCTTCATACTAAGTTAAGATAGACAAAACTATCTATAGCTGGCTAACATACCTTTCATTTGAGACATGTTCACCTCTCCTCCAGTATGAATTATAAGGGAGATGCATAAAATTAAAATCTAGGATTCTTTTCCACCACCACCCAGTTGGAGCTTAGGACATTTACACAGTAAGTCAATCGTAGAATAAGAAATTTCAGGACTGAATCACCAGCTACCACAGCTACACGGTGATGTTATGCTTCCTGCTGCCTATTTTACCTTGTTCCATCTTTGTTTCTGTCAGCTTCCATCTAGATGTCTTGGATCTGCTATTTGGCTCTGCCAACATTTGGCTCTGTAACATTTCCATAGAGCCTAATAAAAGACCCCAGGTTAGAAGTCTGAGCTGCAGTGGAAAGCTGTGTGCTACCACAGCAGTATAAGAAAATACAGAGATCCACAGTATAATGCACTTTCAAATTCAGAGAACCATAATACAAGATATGATGAGAAAAATGAAATAAATCATCATTCTATTCTTAGAAAATGCAATGATAGAAAATCAATAATACATTGAAGCCCATTTAGCCAAATGTCTTGTAATAGTAATCCTGTTAAAGAATGTGTCATTTATGCAACTATTTTTAATTACTATTTTCAATCTCAGATTAATTATTTCAAATTAGCAAGATACAAATCAATTGTTGTAAATGACATTTGAAAAATGAGGAGCAAGTCTTAATGGGAACAAAAAGCTTTTATATTAATATAATGATGATTAAGATTGTTAACATATTCCACACTGTTTGTAGAAAAAGCATGTTTGGCATTCAGACACAAAGCATAACTTGCATGTGACACATATTCCAGAAAATGGAGGATAAAAGGAAGTTCAGCACAGGAAGAAAGAAAACAGTTTTAGTGGTGTTGTTGCAGCATAAGTGATGAACTTGCTTGAACCTTTGCTACCTGTATATTCTTTAATTCTATGGAATAGATTCTTTTGCCCAGCTCTCCATTTTAATGATGAGCACTGCCTGGCTGTATGACTGTATTTTGACAGCTATTGACTTGTGGGAAACTGATGGAGCATTGTAGCAACAAGGTAGTAAAGTTCAATAAGCAATATCATAGCAGAAGAGGATAATTTCATTTTTGTATCAAAACTGATTTCACTAACTACCATAGACATATTTGTACACACATACTTCCAGCATGACACATGTGCATTCAAGTAGCATTACTAGAAATCACGTAACCAAGCTTTTATCCAAGTGATCTTTACAGCATTCCTTGTGATAGAACAGTTGACAGTGGATGCCAGCTAGCAAAACAATCTCTCCTGCTCTTTTTAAGGTTGGTTGCTCCCTAATTAAGGGCTCATTAGTCTCTCTGCTGCTATGAGTCACCAGTGTTCTCCACCTGCCATTCCTTGCCCCTCTCCTACCCCTCTCCACACTGGCATCCTGATGACCTCTAATGTTGGGACCATCAAGACCTGCTACTCGTTAGTTTCTCGCTGCCACAGTTTCATTCAGCGCCTTCCACAGCCAGCTTTTCCCTTTCTCCCTTCATACTTATCCAGTGCTTCTGTTACAGCTGTCCTCAGAACAACAGGCTGGGGAACAGCCAGCTGCCAGGAGGCTGACAGAAAGGAGTGACAAAGACTGGCAATAACACACACAGATGTGTTAAGGCTGATGGAAAGTCCTTAATGGAGATCAATCCATCCTAATCTTCATGGAGAACAACTGTTTCACTCAGGTGAATCAGAGGCCTAGGAGTATTGTGGTAGAGTTGCAAAGCTTGGTGCAACCTCTTGCAGTAACAAGGGTGCAAACTCTCACAAGTGTCAAAATGTGACTTCATTGAGCTCTTACCACTCACAGGTAAGAGTCATGGGTATACTTAATTACAGTGGAATGGTGTATAAAAGCTATCTTTATAAAAATAAATGTGTTTGTACAGTTTCAGTGTATAATCCCTTTGATACAAACACTCTGTAGTTTTATATTGAATGCAGCATATAAAGGTTCACATTTCTTTTCAGTATTCCTTAATGGGGAAAAGGAGTTGGACTGTCATTGGACTACAATGAGTAGCTGTATAACCCTCACATTGCTCCTCTTTAAGAAACCTTATTCCACGCTAAATATGACCAGTATTCACTGTTTTCCTGTCCTGTAAATCCCTACTGAATCCACAGTTTTTACAAATGTCATAAAATTATGGGTTTGGATTATGTTTTCTCCTTGTCAGAGTATGCCATGAGGAGCAAAAATGAATCTACCCTTCTTCTCCTGCACCATGCTTAACACCACATAATTAACCCACTGTATAATGAGGAACCAAGGGTCAGGCAGGACATATCAATGAGCTCTATTTACATCACCAGAATTCTATACATGGTAGAGTAGTAATCTCAGGCCTTTAACCAGCTACCATGCTTCCATTGTAGAAAACAAATTATGACACATCTGTAATGCCAGTTGGAGATAGCCTGATATTGGGTATTTAATGCTAAAAGACAAGAAGTGTTGTTCAGCAGTCAAAATAGGGAGGTTGAGACTGGGTTTAGCAAGATTTGCTACCTGCAAAAATTTCTTCTGCACCTATGAAATAGAGAGAGAAGATCTTTGAGGTATTATTATGGGAAAATATGGATAAAGTAGGGTCTATATCTTGCATACTGGTGATGATTAGACTCAGATGTCTCTCTCATTGTTCATGTAAGCATACAAAAATAAATAAAGGCTTAAGAGAAAATAAAAAGGTAATTTTCTTCAACAGTGTCAATTAAGGAGGAAAGAATAAAAATTTGAAGTAGGTACTGGGGCAAATAATAGGAAAAATGAACTTTTAATGAATTTCAGCAATTACAATTAGGAGTTAGCTTGAATGCTTAATAAATCAAATTATAATCTCCAGGATGAGGACGCACTTCTCCTCAAGGAACCGGTTCTGTTGACCCATATAGAAAGCTGAAATATTCAGAAAGCTGAGAGTGTATATTCACAAGTACTTTTTGAACACTTTGTCGCCATCCCCACTTCCTCATCTCAACTAATGGCATGGAGGAATGGCATGAATTATTAAATTGGAATTTGGCTTGCTAAGTAATTGTGTTGTGCTTTTTTCATTTTTATCTCGTTTTGTAAATGTTTCCCTAGAGTCCTTATTTGGGGGATGTATTTTTAAAGACTTTTATGCTCAGTCGAGCTGTAGAAGGCATTTTAATTAAACATAAATCACTTTTCCTTGTATGTATTTGTGTCAGCTGTGTGGACAAAGACCTGTGTGTGTCAAAACAAGTATAGAAAAAGCTTCATAAAGTAGTAAGACGTATCCACTTACCACTGTCTGACAAGGTGCTACTCCACTATCTCTTCAGGGGAAAGCTGTAAAAGCCTGATTATCTCCTCAAAATTGTTCACTGGCTGCCAAGGTCACCAAGGTAGGAGGGCAATTGCAGTAGCAAAAGGGCAGCAGTTGAAAACAACATGACAACCATTCAGGAACAATAGGAAATAAATGAGCTGCTAGGGTGGGTATTAATATGAAATATTGAACCAGTATGCTACATGAGCAGTGCAGAGTGGGTAGAACAAGATTTTTTAAATAAACTCAAGCACTAAGATATCTTGAAAGCATTTGTAGAAATGAGAAATCAACAATAATAACAAGCACATAATCTGATATATAGAGAATTGTTTCCTATAGCTTTATAGCCGCTAATTTGTCCTGGCTACTTGTGAATGTCCACCAGAGCCCAGGTCCACCAGAGCTCCCATGGATTATTTCACAATCTAAGAAAACTAAGAGTGTGATTTTTCCATGAAATACACCCTATATTTTCTTCCCTTTATGTTCAACCCTATAGTTCAAGCTAATATTCCTGTGTTGATCTCTATTGATAGTCAGGGTTTGTCTTTACCTTTATACAATTTATATATTCATTTCTGTTCTTTAGCAGGGAAAATTGTTCAGGCAGCTGACTGTTTCTGGTTTTATGAAGTTATGGACACTAAAAGCTGCAATCTATCAGCAATCATCTGTCAGGAAAAAAACACCTTTGTAACACAGACCAATAGTAATGGTTTGGATTTCACAGCAAATGGAGCTGCTCTCCTTGAGTGTGCACATTCTTTTTAGCCTATTAAATGCTACCTATTCTAGCTTAACAACATGACATCAGCTTTCAGATAAAACAATTTTGCAATTCAGATTTTGCAACCACAATATTTAATTCCTATTCCATGTGATATGGATGCCTTGCAGAAAGTCATGAGGTAAACACACTGGAACAAAATCAAACTTTCTTTATACTAGGACTTTCAAACCTCTTTGTCCTTCCAAGAATTTTTGCAAAAGTTACACAACTCAGACACCTAATCTAAATTGCAATCATTAGTACCAAACAACTGAGGTTCAAAGAGATTTAGAAAAGGCATTGCTTTAATGTTACATGTGTTTTCAAATTTTGTCACCCTTTAAGAAAGAAAGATGCAACACAATCACATTTACCACCTACACCAAAGCCCATCAATAGCAAATACTCAGGTAATTTAGATAACAGGTTGACAGTATATCTGTTATTAATAAATATTCAAATCTCACCTATAAATGGTAAAAGACTGCTCAACTAATTCATATTATTTTACTAATTTACAAAAAAGATCTCCTTTAGAGATCTGCTTTCTTCTGATTTTATTTCTCAACAATATATTTAGGCACAGTCAGGTTCCTTCTTCCTTAAAGTCTTGCTGGTCTGTCTATGTGTTTTCTTTATGTTGGTCTCCCCCATGTTTCGCAAAGGATCTATACTACGACTGAGAACTCAGGGTTCATCTTCCATTCTGCTTTTCACTGAATAGAAGGCTTTTGACAGTGGGACATGTTTCTATGTCTAAAGCACTTCTCTTTAAACTTCACCTTCTCATTGTAACTCACAACTTCTGCTGATTTGAGATACACAGGAGAAATTTCAGAAGCATTAAAGATCTATTCCTATCATTAAAAAAAATAAGTAATCTCTGCTGTTTCTATCTGTAATACAGAAAGGAAGAGTAAGAACAGTTTCCTTCAGAGACTGATGAGAAAGAGGCTAAAATGAAAAAAAAAAAAAAAGGAGCAAATCTGTTAACAATTCATAAAATATCTCCAGTAATCAAATTCAGTGAAGTCACCCTACATACAGTTGCATGCAAATTTTCATTAAATAAAGATGATATTCATTATGTTTGGCTTCTTAAACAACATTTCCCTGTAATTTACTGTTACTTCTTTTAATTAAAGTGTAAACTATTTATAAAGATACTTGGAAAAGTGAGATCTAGCTGAGAACTACTCGGTTTTCCAGAAAATTAGTTGGTGACTTTATTTGGCCAAAGTTTTTTGATGCTTGTTAAGAATACCAGAGTTATCTCACTTAAAAGAAAATTAAGAAAATTAAATGAGAAGGTGAGAGCCATTAGTTAGACAGTTTTTTTGATGACTGAAGCATAGATAAAGGGGTAAGGAGATCTGGTTTTATGCCTGACTGAGCTAACAGTTTCCCATAAGCCCTAGAAAATATTATTTAAAGAAGCTTTCTATTTCTTGGGCATTATGAGATTAAGTTCATCAGGGATTGCAATGCCTTTTGAGATCATATGATTTATAACTTTATAAAAGTGAAAAGTATAATTAGAACTTCCAATGATTTTTGAAATGAAAACACCTTTCCTCATGCTAAGCCTTTTGCCTATGAATTTGAAATGTGCAGTTATGGATGCAGTTTCACCAGGCACTTGCAGGATTAGATCCAACCTCGTTGTACTTTAATGGGGAATACCTCTTTTTCCCGTGGTTCACATTTCTATAAGGTTATATTTGCTGACATTTCTAACCAGCTAGCAGAGACTGCTTGAACTGAGGCTGTTCATCCAATGATTCCATTTTATCTAGTAAACCATGAGAAAAGTAATGTTTGTTACAATTATGATAATATTCACATAGGATGCTCTCAGGCAAGCAGAAGATGTGTTTCTCCCTACTCTAAAATATCCAGTTCATACTTCTGTCTCCAAACAGAAGAGAAGATTTTAAACACAAATTTATGTAGCATTTCTGTGGTTTCTGTAAATATACTGGGCTTCTATTAAAAGAAAAATCACCTTGAACTACAACTACAGGTCCAGTTCAGAGGCAGTCTTGCTCAAAGCATTCCACCCTGTGAAATGCAGTGCACTGAGTAATTATGCTGAGAAAAATTACTGGAAAGGCTTTACTTAACCTTTTAATCATACAGTCAATTGCAGCCAAGTTCTCCAGTTTTTCTAATCCCTCTAGTTCTGCTTACATAGTGCATTCATATGCTTGGGATATTGCCTGTGTGATCTGAAAGTATGCCATCCCCGGTGTGTGCATGCATGCAAGCATATTCTGGCATCTTGTTCTAAACATTTTGGCAAGATCAAAAATGTTAATATTGCATGAGCTTATTATAGGCTTGGAGGCTGATGACTCTTACAGGGCAAAAGCAGGTGGAGTAGGAAAAAGCCTTTATGTACATAGCAGGTGATAAATAATAAAATACAACAAAAATCTTAGGAATACTTTGTACAACATTAATGCTTCTTCCTCTTCCTTCTGCCAAATCCACAAGCCCATATGGGAAAAACCAGTCAAGTAGGCTTGGAATTGCCACTGGAATCCCCTCTGAACTCTCCCACAAGTAAAGAAGTATCCTTATTACAATAATTTTTATAGCTGAAGAAAATCTCAGCTATGTACAGCTCTCTTAAAACATTATCTTCATTTGAACTACCAAAAGTCAGGACAACTGATGCTATCCCAGAATCAAATGGGCAGTTCTTCTTAATCACCAGGTGATATATGAATTATTTTATTTACCTTTTTTTTTCAAATTTTTCCTCCATATGTATGTTCCCTAAAAAAATAACTGGAACTTCTCTGGAAATCACAATATTTGAAAACATCTTTGGTTTATATACATTAAAATAAAAGCATTGCTTAGTAATTGTTGACGTTAAGAATGTCAGTGTTGACTTTAAGAATTCTTTCTGATATTTGAACATAGTGTAGAGCAGTTCCCACAAATAATTTCAGCTGCTAATTGCCCTAGAGGATGACTTTGGAGAGGAAGAATGGATTAAAATATTGCTTTGGGTTATTCATTTAGAGGTTTCACCTAGAGCCAAATGGCCATTCAAAAATCGACTGGGGAAATATCCTGAGGTAAACACCTTTCCAGAAATAACTGAACACCTACCTGCCTTGTGCTGCAGATCAGATGAATCATATGAAACACAGCTTTTGATAGAAACTGCAGAAGAGTCAGAGAGGGAGAGGAAGGCAGACACCAGCACCAGAGAAAAGAGATTTAGGAAAGTACTGCAGTAAATGTGCTGTGTGACTACCAGGAATCTGGCAAAAGGGCATTTTTGCTCAGCGCTGTTGCTTCTTTGTCCAGATGACCAATAAATGCCACTTTGCATAAAAATATATAACACCCAGATGATATCCAAATGTCTGTGAATGCTTCTGTTTTCTTTGCAGAGCTTGGAGGGATCACCAATTCAGGAGCTCGGGTCTAAGAGTTCTATAAAGTTGTGGGTGAATTGGGGTAACTCAGGGAGATGTTGAACAGTTTGTGACTGGAACAAACCACACAGAGGAGCAAGCCTGTGACAGTCCATGATGTGCAGGAGAAAATAATCATCTCATGTCTGCCTTTGGCTTCAGGATCATTCTTGGATTCTATGGGTGAGATCCTCAGGACGCCTAATAATAAATCTAGGACAGCTTCACTTTAGGGCTTTTTTCTCTGGTCGCACTGACCTTTCACAGAGTGAACTTGCACATTAATTTCATCATTACAACACAGTGAGGAGAGTCATAAGGGAAATCAGTGCCAGTCAGGAAAAAAATGCATTATTACTTAGCTGCAGTTCTATTCCTCTGTTGCTTCTTACCAATTTCTGAAATGTAAATCCAATTTGACTGTTTTTTCCACTTAGAGAAAGAAACTAGTACTTTAACCTTTAAGTTAAATATTTTTTCTTCAGACAATTCCAGACTAACAATACCAAAAAGTGAATGTGCCTGAGCACCTAGACCTCAGTATCAAATCTAAAGGATTATCAAGTAGAATAGTACAGCTAGTCTTACTTTTCCTATGATTGATTATACACCTTCCCCAGTAATAATATTCTAGTCATAGACCAGGTGCAACCTGCCGGAGAACACATGCATTTTTATCAAATAAGTGGTCAGTCTTCAACAAATAAAAGCAAAGCATGATTTAAAAAAATTAAAATCTGGGTAAGATGTAAGATTTATTTCTCATCACACACTGAAACCTGAATGTGTATTGAGAAATGCAATGCACTCTCCTGGTGGTACATAAAACAACGCAGACTGGTAATTTCATTGTAGGTATCTATGATTTATAACTTATGGTTTTAAGGGTGGGCAGCCACAAAATTGCACATCGCAGTTTTTCTTCCACCTCTGTCAGGAATACTAACAAATTATACCTTTCTCTCTACAGATTTTAGTTTGGTCTGTAAGGAGCAGATATGTGAACACAAAATGGGAAAGAATAAGATGGGGTGAAGGATTCTTTTTAGCCCCTTCATTTCTTCCATTTTGAATGAATTGTTAATGTGGGAATTCAAATCCTGATGTCCTAGGAAAGATGATCTTATGTTGAGAGTTCCTGACTGGGTTGCTGGTGGACTAATTGACCTCTAGAGGCCCCTTTTGACAAGTATTCCCCAATCCTGTGATGCAATTCTGTCATTGACTATCCAGGATATATTTTCTTATCAAAATTGCAAGTAAGCAGGCATGGCTTACAATAAGAATCATTTAATAGGGTTAAATTACTACAATTATTCCATTAAAAAAAAACCTTAGGAATGTACTTTCTTTTCACACTTCTTGAAATAATTCACCCAATTTGTTTTTTCTGTTTAAAGTTGTTGTGGATGAGAAGTCCCGGGCAAAAGAACTAAGAGAAATAGATCATCAGTGTCAGTTAATCATTACCACATGACTGTCTGCCAGCAGAAAGAGTGTTGGCAAGTGGCCACTTAGAATATGAAAAGAGGAAATAAAAGAACTTCAGCTGACATGTAGAATTTCATCAGTGGATAACCTGAAATACCAATCGGGACTTAGTTGTAGCAAAACTTCTCTAAATATTTTTGATAGAATACATGTAGTCCAAATATTTTCTAAAAGCTTTAGAAAGCTGGGGTGAAGTGTTTATTCTGTAGTCCAGAAAGAGCAGGGTTATTACAGACGTCTGATTACTTTACTCTACCACTGAGCTCCCTGATGATGGGCTCAATCAGAGACCATCCTTGATGGATCAGTCAGCTGAAGGTGTGTTAGAGAATAAATCATCATCTAATCTGCTGCAGGGCATGAAAATAGGGATTGAGAGGGTTCACAGAGAAGGACCAGCAGTTTGCACAGAGGGTTGCGTAAGAAGGGCTGTGCATCTTGTAGATCCACAGTCCAGGGAAGTGTTCTATTCTCTGCCAGGATGGTGGGCACTCGCGGCAGAGAAAAAACAGTATGTCTGATGCTTCCACCCACACTGGACTGGTAAGGAAGGATACTTCAGTACAGATGGTAGGTTGCAAGGAATCTTTGGTCCTTTTTCCTGGAGAAAATATCAGTACTTGGAAAAGATGTGCACAGGTTGATGATCTTTTTCAAGATCTGTTTAAATGCTGCACAGCATTAGAGCAGCTGAGAAAATGGATCAGTGGTTAAGGAACTTTGCTCCTGTGGCTGACACCACAGAGAATGAGGCACTTTAACCCTGGTGAGCCACAAAATCAAGACTGTTCTTCAATCTTCAGCCTCCAGCATCACAACCAAAGCCAGATCTGAAGCTTTGACAGCTACAGACACCCACAAGCAAGGACTGCAAAGACAAACTGTACCAGCAGCTCTCAGTGGATACAGCAGGAAGAAACGAGGAGTGCTGGCAGTGGGTGACTCTGTTAAGGGTCACTGAGGTGCCCATGTGCCACCCTGATGGGGTTGGGAGAGATGCTATCCTTGGGGAGCTGAGGCTGTGGTGATGCTGAGAGGGTGTCACACATTGCCGAGATCACAGACTGCTCTCCATTGCTGCCTATGCTGTGGGCAGGAATGACACTGCAAGCCAGAATCCGGGCAGAATCAAGAACGATTACAAAGCCCTGGGGGTTCAAGTGAAAAATGTGGGTACCCAAGTTATTTTTTCTTCCATTTTACTTGTCAGAGGAAATATTGCAGCCAGAAACTGCAAATCAACTTCAGGCTTTGTGGCTTGTGCCATCATGAGAGTTTTGTATTCCATGTTTCTATGAAAATGACTGGGATCAGAATAGTCCCCGTTTCTTGATTAATAGAGTTCTAAAGGCTCCAAGACGGGTGTTAGAATAGGTCTGATTTTGTCATAAGCTGCTGTTTTACCTTTTGTCATATCTGACCAAGATATATTTAGAATATCTTTAGTCCTCACACAATACTATTTACTTGTTCGTTTAAGTGTAACATTCATGTTTTCAACTTAATGATTCTGAGTTTAAAATATGATAAGCCCATTTATGAGGTTCAGCTGTCATGAGCAAAGTTCATGTTTGTCCTCAGAATCATTACAGGTGGTTCCTGTATGTATCAGTGCATTTGTCCTTTTAATTGGCGCATGGAGAAAAGTAATTCCTGTAGTCCATTCTATGTATGTAGAACCTTTCTAAATTTCTGTTGTATTTTACTGAGATAGGGAAACATAAGAAAGCACAGTAAGACGAAACTTCCTACTCGTGTTTGGTTATTTAATGTATTATCTCCCATTCTGGTTTTAATATACTAATTCAAAATATATTGAGGAAGTTAAATAAGAGAAAAAACCCACAAAAAGTTGGAGAAGGAGCATAAATTACTAAAATTAATAGCAATTTTTATATTTATTTTGATACTCAATGTTCAGGTTCTTTCTGAGATTGTTCTTTTGTTCACCAGATAACACCCAGAAAAAAGCTTTGTAGTGCCATCTTTTTGCTTAAATAAGCAAATTAACAGTTACAATACCTATTTTATAAGACTAAATAATATTTTATGTTCTTGAAAACATCAGGTTGAAGGAAAAAAATTTTTGAACAGCCATAAAGAGAACTCAACAAATTTGCAGAGGTTTTCCTTGTTGCACTGTGACTAACTCTGCATCCGAGTGAATGAGTGTGCCACTGCAAGGGAGATATTAATTCTATTATTTCATTAAAGGATCAGGAAGAGGGAGAGGACTTCAGACATAGCAAGAGTGTCAACATTTCAAATTCTAGGTATTTTGTTTCAGACATCTTGTGCCCAGTTTTACCATGATTCTAACTTCCCATGATCCCTAATACTTTAAATCTTCTCTTAGCTATTTCTTGCCATTTTCCTCTAAGCAATGTTATGTGAACTGAAGTGCTGAAAAATCTCCCAAGCACCTCTTCTGGGGGAAGACTTATACCAAATAATGATTTTATATATGAATCTCTGGGTCAGGTCTCTTTTCACCCTTGCAAAATGCCCTTTGGTATTTTCCAATAAGATTTAGGTTGTCCTTAGACCAGAGCCTGCGGTCAGGATTTAGTAAGATAGAATCTCACAGTCACTTATTCTCAAAGATACTAAAGAAAATTAAGATCAAGGTGAGGGTTAACCATGTTATTATTAAAAAAAAAACCAACATTACAAAGGATGCAGGGCCATGGAGTCACCTATATGTCCTTCCCTTCATTAGAAACCGTCTGTTATATCCCTGAAGCAGGCCAGGTACAGAATTCTTAGCAACAGTGTAGTGTCATGTACCATGAAAAGTACAAAATAAATTAGAAATAAAATAAATTAGAAATATGAAAACATGCTGCAATTTTAAAGGGTTTCTTGCATAGGCATGTATGGACTTACAAGGTTCTCTTCATTCTATTGCAGAACACAAAAGTGGGAAGTAATTGAATTATCTATTAAGTTACTTACATTTATACAAGAAATGGAGAGTTTCCAAGTTAGCCTTTCATAGCTTTTCCCCTACTCTGGTGGATAACTCACAGTGTGGGGTGCCCTGGGATCAGACTCAGAAGAGGCTCTCAAAGCCCTGGTGTGGCAGTGCCCAGGAAGCTGCACAGTGTTTGGTGGTGAAGGGAGTCCCACAGCTGAGCGGAATAGCGGTGAGGGAAGTGGTGGAAACTCTGTCCTCCTGCATCCCTTTGGGAAGAGGTCTCTGCAAATTCATCATCTGACTGGAAATCCTTCCTTGTCTGTTTCATGTCAAGGAAGTGATGATGCTGTTGTAAATGGTAAGATGAGAGTCCTGAGCATGTTGTTCTTAGGAGAAATAGATCAAGTCTTTTGTCCCTCTATCCCACAGGGTTTAACTAAAAGGTTTTTATATGGCTTCACAAATATGATTGATTTTTTTTCTCCATGAGAAATATCCAAACTGAGCAAAAACCAAGGGGATAAAAATATCTTTTAAAAAACTATATAGCAAAGCTTGAGCCTGAAACTTTTATTTATGTATTCATGCATATATATATACATATATATACACACACTTGTACACACATGAAAAAAGCTCAAAATAGCCCTAAGTTTATTAATGAATTTTGTGATGTTGAGTCCTCTAATCACTTGACTATTTCCTGTGCAACTCTACAGTAAGAAGGCTTTTTCAAAATATTAAGGAGTTAAAGCAAGAACTACAGGAATCTTACAGGGAAGCACAGACATCTCCATGGTTCAAAGTTTCAACTAGGTTGTAGAAATGCACAATCCAGTTTGCAAAAATAATTCTGTAACTTGGTTTGTAGCTGTGCAAAGGCAAACTTTGTATTTTTTTCTATTTCTTTGCAAGCAGAGGTTTCAGCTGAGATCAAAGAGCTGCCGGATTAACACCAAGTTTCAGAGCTCTCTGAAAATTTATTATCCAGGTTTGCAATTCTCCACCAAAGCTTGCTACACATAGGAATTTGTAGATGCTTATCCAACTCCATAGCATCCATCAGCTTATATAACTGTTATGAATGTTTAGGATGTCTTAAAAGTGGCAGACCAATCTTTTGCGTGACCATATCTTGCAGAAAATTAATTATATAATTTGGTTTGTGGCAATTTTTTAATTGCAAATTAATTAGCTCCATCTGGTCTGTAATTTTCCACTTAGCAGGTAATAACTTTTAAAGCATCTGTTGCTGCTGAAACAGGTAAGACAGTATTGAGTATAGCAATTCTTATCTGTCAAAGTTATCTGGTTAGACAGTGGTGATCTTGATTTTTTGAGAGGTTTTTTTATATGAGATCTTCACTGTACTGAATTCTAAATGTCTTCATTTGCCGTAAGTGCTTCTGGCTCATTGCTTGCTGCTCTACTTGCTGTTGATTAATGCAAGACATTTTTGAAGCTGGAAATGTGTGATTATTACATCTTTAATCTAAAACAGACTGACTGATAAATCTACTTTATATATTTATGTCCTGTTGATGAAGAATCACTACTACTGTACCTGATGTGAGGCACAGTTGAAGGACAAAAAACCCTGTATTTCCTAAATATAAATGTATTCATTCACAAACAGGAAAGTTAAATTTTACAGCAAGGTCTCATGAAGGGCTTGGTAGAGCTCCTGAAGAAATGGCAAAATTTTGTGAAAAGGAAATCAGGTTTCTCCTTTGACTTTAATAACGTATGTATCTTCAAGACTCAGAGACAAATTCAGATCTTCAGTAATCAAGATTGTCAAATCTTTCCAAAATCACATCTTGATTTTCTGTGCTTTAGATGTATCTTGCTTTTACATCTCTTTTATAACTATATTGAAAACCACATCCCAGTAAAATAGTTAGTATTGCTTTATATGACTGCTGTGGTGTAGGAATGGCACTCCTCAATTTAGGGTTCCCACTGAGATGCTCCAAACCACACTCCCGCCCCCTCCATCCCCATGCAAGTGTCCCAAGAGGAGAACTGGAGGAACAAAAGGTAAAGATCATGAGTTGAGATAAGAACAATTTACTAGAAACAGCAGTGAGATAAGAAAATGAACAGCAACAGTAATGACAGAGTACACGAGAGAGGTGGGGAATCACACAGAACCCTTCTGACAATAGACAATACCTGACTGCTCCCTCCTTCACCCTATGCTGAAGAGACCCCTTCCCTTCAGAGGAGACTCCCTTCCCCCTGCCCTTAGCAGTGACATCAGGTAGTACAAAATAAACTTTGTGTCCTGGCCATGCCCCCTCCTGGCTACTGCAAAAATTAACTATGCCCTGGCCAGAACCAGGATGATGGCAATGCATCCTTTTACTGGAAATTCTGCAAAATGTTATGGCTCTGTATTTGTGGTAGGCAAATCTGGGTGCAGAATAATTTTTTAATTTTAGATGTAGATTTTTGAACAGATGTTTAGAAGTTCTTGAAGCACACTAAAACTTGAATTTATGGAGACATATTTTCTACGAGTCTGGTGAATATCCCTATTTTCTGATGATGTCACATGTATTTCTTACCACTTATTTGATCATGTTTTCAAATATACCACAAACTAGTTCATTCTAACCACGGTTCCTATTCACAAAGATGATTTTTTTTTCCTTGAGGTTTGCAACACTATAGTCAATTGATTTACCTGAGGGCTTCTGTCTTGGAAAGAAAATAGCATTCCCAAATTGCCATTTGTACCAAGATGAAAGTGTTCCTTCTGTTTTTGAATACCAGTGACTGGCATTATCCTGGCCCCAATGAAATATATCATAAAACTCCAGTGCTTTGACATACAACAGAGGAGGAATTAATTTATATCTGTGCTCACCGTGTGGTATTAAGAACCTTGGGAATCCAGACTGACAATTTAGGTAACAAATAACCAAGTTTCCTATTTACAAAATACAAGAGTTAGTTAGAGATATACACTGGTGCACTGCAATAGAAGGTGCCACCAGGGAAATTGAGAAATGTTTTTCTCTGACAAATTCCTTTACAAGCAGATTGATTTCCACCTTTACCACACCGTTCTTTTTTGATGCCTTATCAGAAGTTTAGTCAGAAGGAAAACTGTATTTAATCTCACAAATTTGAACTGGATCCATGATACAGAGCATGGTTTTGTCACTGACCCCTGTGGTCACTCTTATCACTCAATTTTCATCTCACAAATCTAAACAAAAGTGTGCTGGATCCAAATACTCATGCTAGGGACACCTTTGTCTTAACTGGCACCATTTGGTTTCTCTAACATCATTCATCAATGTGATTAAGGATTAAAATCACATTGGATTCCTTTCACATCCTGTGAAATAGTTTCTACCTCCACAGGATAAGGCATTTTGGAGAAGCTCATGCTTTAGTTTCTCATGCTGTTTGCTTTGACCTTATTAGTACTCCTGAAGCAGTTACAGTTCAGCACAGTCAGAATGTAGCCCATGTCAGATCTTCAGTTTAGCAGCATTTTAAAGCCAGTCTGGACATTTTTCTCTAATATGCGTCGCTGCTCTTTCCATCAAAAACCTTTACCTCCGGTAAAATTCCTAGAACTAGTTGTAGTGAGCTGGATGGTGTCTGTATGCAACACTGCCACCTTAAGCATGGATAAAGCTCTTCGGTATTTGTGATTCTTTCTTAGAGCAGTCTTACTCTTGCAAAGATGATGCAAAATTTTACCAGTAGTGAGAGATGATGAAATTCTACTTTTCCCCATTTGGTGAAAACCCCGGAACATGAAAACAAATAGTGTTGCCTGTCTCATATGTATTTAATGAACTGTTGGTTAAAATATGTCATACTTGTGAGAAATCATACTTTATGAAAAAGAAAACACCACATAAATGTCACAGAATAAATTATTTCCATTAAGTAATACAATTTCTTTTTTCAATCCTACGTCCAGCTGAGCAACTGATTTTCAGGAAAAAGCTCATGTGAAATCAGGACCCAAACAGAATCATTATATGAGCAATTCATGCAAAACTGTAAGGGTGGGGTTTTCTGCACTGGAAAAAAAACCAACCAACCCACCAACCACCAACCAACCAACCAAAAACCAACCAAAAAACCAGAAAAAAAACAAACAAAGGAACCAAACCAAAACAAGAAAATCACAACCCAACAAAAACCCACACCTCACTTGAGTCTGGCCAGGAAACATTAAATTAGGGGTTTGAATGCAAACATTTCAGGTAGGAACTTTCCTGTCCAGGTAATTGCTCTGGATACATAGCATCCTCGGAGCTCAAAACTCAGGCAGCTATAAGAGTATCTTAGTTTTGGTGAAAGTAATACATGGAGCAACATTCACTCAGGTAATTCAAAAACACTCTCCAAACCACTTCTACTTCCGTGCTGTCTGGGCAGGTAAAATTGGATCCATTAAAAACCATTTCCTAACTGTAAGAATTATCTACCTGAAATATGGTGGAAGTGCCCACAGAACATGTTTAAGCAATGCATTTAGAGAAAATGTTTATAGACTTGCTAAAAGCTGAAAAATAACTTTAAATAGTTGCAGGACTTTTTTCAGTTCAACTACTTTTAACCAGAATAGGAAGAAAAACATCTATTCGTGCATCATTTGCAGATAACAATAGGAAATGGGAAAAGCATCATTTTTGCCAAGGCAAGAAAAAGTCTAGCTCCTTTAGAAATATTCATAAATCAGCCTTTATCAGGGGAAAACCAATAATCATAATTTCTATGGTAATGTAAATGTGGGAAGTACCTGAAATGAAAGGAAATTTGTATCTTGCCTCTCAAGAGATAACTGACTAATGTGTGTGGGTAAAAAAAACAAAAAAAAATACTGTTTTTCCTGAGGAATACTGTTTGTAAAGACAATGTGTCAGACATCCAGTTATTCTGTTGGGGATTTTTTAATTCTTAAAGATGACTCTGTTTTTCACATGTCTTCTTGGATAAATCACATTATCTGATACTTTTAAAGCCTTGCTCTTCCTCCTCCAATTGGCTGCTTTATTGACTTCTATTATTTTTGTTGTATGATGTGTGAAAACAGGCTTCAGCCTGTCCCTGGAAGCACAACCAGTTCCTTGGGATTCAGTTGGATTCACCCTTTAGGACAAAAACCCATTCTTCCCACTGCATGTTCAAACGTGTTTTGGGTGCTGTTCCGTTGACTGAAAGTATATCATTTGCTCTAAAAAAATAGAGCATATAAGAGTGAATAAAGCAAGATTCCTTAAACAGCAACATTATTTTCTTTCTGTAGAAGCAAGAGGCCTGGCTTTTCACCAGACTGAATTAGGACAATAGAAGCCCAGATCTCAGTTTCCACCGACGAACTCAACTATCAGGGAAGTTACCAGTAAACCTGACTGCTGGATCTTCTTTCTTTTCAATTTAAATCTTCCTTTCTGTTCCCAGTTAATATTTTTACTGCCTTTACCAATGATCTTTTCCTTTACCTTTGGATCCTGCAAAGGCTCCAGTCTCTCCTTTGGAGAGTTTTCTTTGTTAATAGAGAGATAGCCTTAGCCACTCTAGGGTTTTAGCTCCTTTTGAAGTACACTATCTTCAGCTCCCTTAATACCTCTGGCTGAATGACTGAGCAGTTTGTCATGTCTCATCTAATGACTGCTCACACTGAACACACAGTAACACTGCGCTGTGTTCTTAAACAAAAATTCAACTAGCAGGCATATCCTGCATTTCAAGCTGTGATATTCAGTAGACCTTGAGGCTAGTGTATTCATAACTGATTATTTTCTGGTGTGTATTGGATGTCCAAAGTGTCCTGAGGAACCCAAAGCACTGTCAGATTGGAGGGTGAGGTAGCTAGGTGACATGTTCAGGGTGCAGTTCAGCATACACTCCTGAGATGAAGACACGTGACTCCAGTTATTACACCAGGAATGCTGCTACCATTGGGAGCAAGTATCTCTTCAAGCCACAGGTAATGGCTAAAAACCTGAACTTTTGCAATCAATCCATTAGATGAGGATCTCTTTAAAGAACAATTGTATCTTAGATAGAACTGAGCACCATGGCTGGTGGATTTTCTGCTGTGAAGCAGTCCACAAAATGGTACAAACCCTAAGGTAGGTTGTAAGACTGGACGCCTTAAATACTGAAAAGATTTATCATGTAATTTTTGGAGCTCAAAAAAGTAACTGCAGTTCTTGTAGCTCTACTTAAACACTGAATTGTTATAGAATCTGAGGGCATCTCTGCAGAGGCACACTGTACTGTGCAAGTCTACTTAAAGCCCATGGCAAAATCCTGAGTTGCTTCTCTGAGTGTATAAAAATATTATAATCTGAGATCTGTCTTGAAACAGTTCATCTTTTTGAAGACAAAGGCACCTTGAAACAGTCTGAGATGCTTATCTTTCCAAAGCATTTCTCTGGGCATTGAAATGCTTTGCTTCAAGAAAACTGGCAGAGGTGACAGAGCTGTGCCTTATGCCAATTACCTCACAGATTAGATGAGATGGTGAGCAGAATGCTTCTGTACTTTGATTTTCTGCATGAAAAGGTCTTTTTTCCTCTGGAATTTAGCAGAACACAAATGCTGTCTGCTTGGCCCTGAAGGTATTTGGCACTAGGATCAGCTCACAACAGTAGTCATTCTGCCTCCTGTCCAGTTAGAGAAAAGGCTCAAGGAGCATTAGCTTCAGAGGTGAATTCAGATGGGATAGGAAAGGGGCATGAGGTGTAGGATTCAGCCGTAGACATGAAAAGCAGCTGTTGGAACATCGTGCACAAAGCAGATGTGGTAGCCCGAAGAGACAGAGTAGAAGAACAGGAAAAGGTCTCGTGAGTGAAAGCAAAATAAAACATAATCAAGAAAAAAAAAAAAAAAAAATGGAAAGAAGAAGAGTTTGATACAAGGGGAAAGGAGTTAAGGGAAGAATACAAAGATACTAAAAAAATGAACTTAGAAATTATGCATCAGAAAGATTGTCATTAGTATTTATGTCAAGGAAACAAGCAGGTGAGAAGTTGAAAGTAAGTTGGGATAAAAAGATGAAGACAATCTGGCAAGACAGGGGAACTTCATCATCACAAAAAAATAATCTATACACATTCTTCTTTCTGAGGTCTTCCACATCAGAAGCATCCCAAATATGTTTAATTTCTGAGGAAAATGCTCTTTGCTGTCAGCAAAGGCAGTTTTACCCTTCCCCTTAACAAATGTGGAGAAAATTTATTGACTCCCCAACAGACAACAGAACATGTCATTAAAAAGAAGTACCATTGTTTCCAAGGTGAAAGTTTATTCTATTTAGTTAGTATACTGGAGATGCAGAAGGAGAGCACATTTCAAGAACTAAAGAAAACTGTAGGTTTCTTTGAAGTCTGTTTCCATTCCCCCAACATTAAGACTTTGTGCAAGTCAGTCACAAATAAAAAGCTGCTCTGAAAATCCCCAGAACCCAAAGGTGACTTAAAGAAACCGACATTCAGCAAAAACAAAACAACTCAGTCGTCCCCTTTGATCACTCCAGCCAGCTGCCCTAGGCGAGTCTGGAGCTGTACAAAGCTGCCTGGAGACCTCAGCCAATACACCAGATGTCACCCAGAGACAGAAGAGAGAAGATAGATGGGGGAGGAGAGAAATTTTCGAGCTGAATTTTTGAGGCTGACATTCTACAGAGGAACATCGGAGGGTATAAAACTCATCATCTTTGCCTATAGGAACACAAAGTGAAGGAAGGAGAAAGGGACAAAGCATTCACAGAGACAGATGAGAGCCTCAAGAGAAAGACGATTTCTGCAAATAGCCCCTTAATGTTTGGTTTATGTCTAGGTTAGGAGAGTAACTATAAAATGTCACCTTGTCACCATCTGCAGTCATCACAGAAGTTGTAACTGAGTATTTGGATCCATTCACAATTGCCCTGCTCCCTTCCTGGGCAAGATTTACTGCTCTTTAACTCACATATTATTTTGTCTTTCCTGTATTCATTTAATTTCAGTGTCACTGCATTTATTCTCTACCATCCACTTTCCTCACTAATTAATTCCTCATATCCCACTGCCTTGTAGCTGCAGCCACAGTGGTTTTAGTTGGGAAAAAAAATCAGGTAATTATGAAAAACACAACATTGCCTAGGAAAAATAAAAGAACAAATGTTTCTAATATGAATACCTGGGAGACAGACTCAGAAGAACTGTCATTTTTCACTTTCCTCCTATATCTCCTTCAGAAAAAGTTTTCATATCATGTGTCATGATCTAAAAGCAAAAGCAAACTCAAATGCCATGGCTGAAAATGACATTTCAAAGAGGTAACACTTGCACTGGAAAAAATTCTACCATCTCTAATGTGTTTGATTCAAAGTTTAGGATAATCTATATCTAGAAACTGATGTCTAAGGCTGTTAAGGGTATTTACTGATGACAGCTGTATAGAGAACGCTATAACTTCCTATGCTTTGTGGCTGAGATGATGTGAAACATGGTGTCTCCTCTTCCTACCAAGACCACACAGAAGGTCCAGAAATTGCTTTGGTAGGTGGGTTAGAAAGGGACTAAAAGGGGCAAATCAGGGCAAGGAGCCTTTACAGTGAGAACCGTTTTCATGCAGGGAGTTCTATAATTTAGCACTACAAAAATCTGCCAATTTAGATGCTATCATCACATCATCAAGCTGGTCCTTGATAGCCCTAGAATTGGAGGAAAGAAAGACTATCTGTTTCTTTTCCTGGTCTCTACAATGTAATATCCCTTTGATTCTTCCTGTATTCAGTCTTGAAACTCCAGCAAACCTGGCCTCTTAAAGCTATTTGTTAGTTTTACAGTCAAGAAATCAAGAGTTGTGAAATACCTCTACTGCTTTAAAAATTCTTCAATCCAAAAAAAAAGATACTATGCAGAATTCAGCATTTGATAAGTCACATTTAGATACACAGAAAAATATTAGATCTTCACCAGTCCTAAATGGCATCTCTGTTATCTGATTAGCAAAAATCTCATGTTTTCACTGGTATGGATTGACTAAGCCAAAGCTTCTGTTTTCTAATCTTAAGATAGTTCACAGGAGATTTATTTGTCCATCTGGATAAAGCCTTTGGCAGTGCAGAAGTTCCAGAAAACTTTTGTTAAAGGTATAAACTTGTGCCCCACTTCATTGCTGTGCATTTTGGATTATTTGATCTTGCTTGTCCTTGCACGTTATTTTAACTGGAGAGCAGCCACAGCAGCAGCCACAGCAATGTGATTTCAGGAGCAGACACTTGCTGGTATATTATGTCACCTCAGTCAGTGGGCTATTAGGCTGGCTCGTTGAGAAGTGCCTATGACTATGTGTTGCTTTCTAATTTCCCCACATGGGATTCCCAACAATGAGCAAGAGCTCAGATTTCCCTCTCTGATCCCCAAAGGCACTGTGTGGATGATGCAGTGTTTAAAAGGACCCTGATGGCACTAATTGCAAATCCCACTAGATTTTCTTATTGAGCTTGCTACAAAGGATTTTATACTTATGCTTCATAATTAAAGACAGCACAGGAGAAATAATCTTTTGTTTCCAGCCCCTGTCTGACTCTGTTCCATCCCCCAAATTGTCATTTTGGTTTAATTGCTTTAGATGTGTGTTTCCTTGCTAGCCTAAATCAGTGTTGCTTGGGTTACATTTTTTAAAAAGTGATGTGACCTATAAAACAGGTCCAATTTCTTCTTACAAAGGATTACAACAATAGCCTGATGTGACTGGCAATTCATATTGCCAGCCTTATTGCTTAGTGGCTTGAGCAAAAATGAGTCTGTTCCTGGAATTTCTGTTCCTGTTCACTGGAGTCTGCAAGAAGGGATTTATAGAGGGCAGATAATAAAAGGAGGGGCAGAAAATCTGAAAGGGAGAGTAAACTCCTCACTTCTGCACTATTATGGGTTTTCTTAAAAAAATTCAATTTTACCTGTGCTGATGGCCACTTTGTCTCCTCCACATCTCTGCCCCTAAGCTCCTTCTACTGCTCTCAGCTTTTTGCTCTTCTCTAGCTTCTCACTCAGTGGTGTCTCCTCAGCCAGTTGAAACTCTTGAGCCTAAAACACATGCAAGCTTCAACAGAGCCTTTAATTTCTGATATGGAAAGCAGAGCTTGCTGTAGGCAATGTGTTCCCAATCAGGCCACTTTATTTGAATACTGCTTTCAGGTCACAGACACAGCCTTTCAACAGTCCTGACTTATCTGAGTTCCCAAGTTATCAGCTCCTACTCACAGCAAAGGCATAAAAGTTCAGCAAGTATTGGTGATTGGGTGGAAAAAGAAAGTTAGAAATGTAGTCCTAACAGTTCTGTCCTGGAGTCATTGAATCTGGTTAAAATAGGCTTTTTGGGATTCGCTGTGTCAATTTGAATTGAGAAGTGCTCTCTTTCACTTCTTTATTATGCCATCCATCTTACAGGCAGTGATGTGTAGTCACATCTTGTAATAGATACTTCCAGGAAGATTTTGCTGTCATGAACATGGCTTTGCTTTACCCCCAAGAACCACAGGAGCTGCACCAGCCTATGTCATTTGTAATATAATTTAACAGAATTATCTTCATGGAGGAAAATTCATTTTCATACAGAGGAAAGCTGTCCTAGGCACGACCACAGAACAGGCAATACTTAACTGACGATTGTGGTGAGGGCACTCTGACTGGCCAAGTTCACCCATATTGGCATGAGCCACATTTGTATTTGTTCTTTACTTCTAACTACACTTATATCAAGAGGGGGTGTGTGGGCAGTAGAAGCCATTTGACTGTAGCTGCCTGTAAGGAACTTCACTGCAGTCTCTTGGTTTTGGAGGAATGATGATGGAATACGCTCCAAGCTATAATCTTCATTAGAGGCAATCACATGTAAAACAAATGTGTCTGAATGCCATAGCTTCTGTGAAGCTCTTTTGTGTGAAATGGATGGAATGACAATGCACATAATAGCTTTCAGCTATTCTTTAATCTAAAATGTTCCTTACAGACACTTCACATTTCTTAATTTTTCATTCTACCTAACTATCTTCTATTGTTATTTCCTACCACTGTCAAAAAACAGGTGTTCTTAGCAAATTTAACAGTGGCACAGCAGTATGTCTTCTTTTTCTCCCACTCTCTCTCAGTAATCACTCCCTTCACGGTGGTTTTCCAGCACCAGGTAGCAAATCAGCTGAGCATTTTGGAGGAGTGAGGAATATGTGAAAGACTCTTTCAATGATACACTCCACCAAGCCAGCTCCATTTCATCACAATTGATGTACGAGCTCATATAGGAAAATGAAGAGTCAGTTAAAACTTTTTTATTGAATCCGCAGTTTTCTTTCTAAAAAGTAATTTTAAACTAAGAGAAACAAAGAACTCCCCAGTATCTTACACTACCTCCTTTCAGTTGCCAGGACTATATCCCAGACCATCTAAGAAATATTTGCTTTCTTGCTGTAAGAAATGTGATATTAAATTAATCTCTCACATTTATACACAGTCTTCCATCTTGTTAGGAAGCCAAAGTACACTGAAAAAATATAAGGACTTCATTTTGGACTTGTGGGAGCCTGGCACTTCAGAATATTAAATGTACACCTCTGCTTCTTGTTCTCAGAGAAAATTTCCCTGTAGCAGACAATGAAAAAGTGATCTGGAGAGAGTGAGTGGGTGAAACATATGACTGCATTCACTAATGCAATGCAGCCATTTAATATGGTAGGCAGAAAACAGCTGCTGTTTAATTTCTTGCAACTACTCTAAGTAGCTGATTAGAATGGGAAGTGACTAAGCCTCATGTATCTGACCAAATGGAGGTTTGTGTAAAAAGAATACAATTGCCTGGTAGTTTGCCTGTGTGAGGGTCTGACACAGTTACTCATGTACAAAATCACTTACTGTCTTTGTATAGGAAGAGTATTGATGCTGCTTTTCATCACCAAGCCTATAAAATACAAGTGATAGATTATATGCTGATGCTTGAGGCTCTGCTTTCAATGAAAAATTGATCATTGCTAAAACTGGGAAATAGTGATAGCTGAGGCAATTGGAGGAACTTACTGAAAAGTTGTCTGCATTACACAGATGTTACCAGCTTGACAAATTCCTATTTCAGCCATGATATGCATACAAAGATAACTAGGACACTGCTTAATTTACAAGGCCAGTATTTAATAAGTCATATATCAACCGGCAACTACTAGCATTTGTAATGGTTACCATAATATTAGCTGGCACAGTTTCTTTTAAACTGTTCTACTTTTCTGTAAGAGGAATGGCATAAGAAAGAGCTTGAATCTTTTCTTGGGAAATTTTGTACAACTGGGATCGTCTGTTTGGTGAATCTATGTCTTTTTTGATACAGAGCCAAGCGCACCAGTAACTAGACAAATATGTGAGTCTGAACTCTGAATTGAAATGACGGTTGCAAAAATTAAACTGTCACCACCATTTATATAATTTCCCACTTGGTTTCTTATCTTAGTTCTTTGCTAATGACAGTATTACCTGAAAAAACCACAAAACACCCAAAAACCTAATGTCTGACATATGTAGAACTTTTAAAACTCCTTAGAGTCTTAAATTTACCAAGATTTCACATCCTATCTACCTGGCTCTTTTCAGAGTCTGCTTCATTTATTGATCATGTGTTCACAAGCATACACTGTATAAATTGTTGTATATATAGTGCCTTTTTTGAAAGATATTGTTGACACTAAGAAACCCATAAATTTAAGATATTTTTGTGCTATAGCTGGTAATTAAGATTTAGAATGATAATGAGCACCAAAAATAGAAAGAAAGCACAAAATACACAGTTACAGCTAAATTACCCTAAAGTTTTGATCACGGATCATTTCTTTTCAATATTAATAGAATTCATGGTTGCAATTAGAATTAACAGAATGAAAATTTTCATACTTAAGAACTGTGAGACTCAATGTCAGATCAGGGACATTAAAAGATTATTTTTACTTCCTTCTTCTGGTCTAGACGCAGCTTCCAACTCAGGAAATGGGGCTGGAAACTGTGTTTCAAGGACGGCTCATACTGCTGTGCTGTGTTTTTCTTCCTAAATATTGTGAAATAAATGTTCTGCTGGTCTTTCTCTGCGACAGAATCCTGATCTACCCCAGTGTGGCAATCGATGCTCTTCTGAAGGATTTGAAATTAGGAGGTGCAGAGAATGAAATAGCAGAAACCATTAGTTTGTTTGACAATATCGTTGTTATTACCATGGAGGATGGGAGAGAAAAACAACTGGTTTTGTATAGAGGACTCTATAATATACATTTTTCAACACTGTTTGTTAATAAAAGACATCCTGGAATTACATATGGAAAACACTACTAAATAATTCCATTTGTTATGCTACCAATACAGTGTTTATCTCCAAAGTGTTTCCTCATTGAAATAACCTTATGAAACATATCTGCCTTTTTCACAAAAAAATATATTTCTGAAGATTTTTTTTTCTGCTCTGGTGTGCTATTAAAGCCCCAAGGGATGAGGTTTCTGCTTCTTCCCCTCACAGTCAAAAATATTTCCCTTTTACGAAAATTCTGCAATTATTCAGCTTAGATTTTTCTTTTCTCAATCTAATACCTGCACTTAGAAACCCAGACATTTATAACTAGTTTTCTTTGTTGTTCTTTATACAATTGAAATATTTGCAGTTGGCTCCCTCCAGAAGCAACCTGGAAGCAGACTATTGTATGTGTGGAAGAGACAGCATGGGCAACAAGGCTCTGGACCAAGGGAGGAGAAATGCATTGACAGCACAAACACTTTTTGTGCTTAACACTGGGCTCATCACTGTACCATCTGAGCTAAACATTAATTCTAAAGCAAACTCAAGGCCAACAGTCCATTGCCTATACCCAGCTTGTAGCTTCATTCATTGTTTATAAACTGTAGCCTCATGGTTCACAAGCAGACAATGTGTTAAATAAGCCTGATCTGGTTTCCATTTATCTACCACTTGGAAAATCTTTTTATTAAAACAAAGAAGCAAACTACTCACTTCACTTTGTATTATATTTTCATATAAATGCAATAGTCATGCATAACTATTTTTAAAAGAAATTATTTAGCATCACTATGGCCAGCTTGTAACTCAACAGTGATACGTTTGTGTTTCTCAGGATACAGAACTTTCCTACTAACCTAGTGTCTGATTGAATTTGTCATGAGACACTGAAGAAGAATCATTAGTGTTCAGTTCACCAAAAAGGAAACAGTTTGTGGTTGCAAAACAAAAACCTTTTCCTAATGAACTCGAAACCTGAACACCTCTAGAGTGCCCCAAGCAGTTCCTGGGAGAAATGAGTGCCATCT
The DNA here is from genome assembly GCA_034509425.1 of Eopsaltria australis. Taxonomy (NCBI): domain Eukaryota; kingdom Metazoa; phylum Chordata; class Aves; order Passeriformes; family Petroicidae; genus Eopsaltria; species Eopsaltria australis. Next base: position 1,048,583 of record JAVTVJ010000207.1, read on the forward strand.
GAAAAGCCAGGATATATGGCCACTTAGCTAGACTGAACTCTGAGACACTTCAGCTCAGCAGCCTGAGAATACTTTGCTATCTTTTTTCACTACCTTGAGGCTTCTTTCAATAAACAATTGATTTCAGTTTTTAAGTCTGTCAGCACATAGTTCTTTTAGTTAGCAATGAAACGCACATAGTGATCTTTAAACTATTCTCATAAGGAGTTGGGGAGCTCACAGGCCTAAGTGTCTCTCTATTAAAGGAAAACAGAATGCTGAAGTTATAAATTATATTTTTACAGTGTCAGATGGCATCTTTATTATTACTAGAAAAAGTAATTATTACAAACCAGTTGAAAATCACTTATCTCCACAGTTTACTGCTGGTAAAACAGCAAAAAAGCTGTTAATTTATGTCTTGTAAATGTACAACATAAATACAGGACATGTTTGTATACTACATTTTTTTTTTCTTGATATAAGTATCCTTTTTCTTTTTTTAATCTGTTGTTCCTCATTACACAAAATAATTCCTCAAAAGGAAGCTTCCAATCTTGATGTGTACTTGGAGAGACAATGATTACAGTTAAATAAGGTTGATAGCAATGGCTGTAGGTAATACTTCTGAAGTGAGAAATTCAGAGAGGGCAATCCTGAAGCCAAGTATAGCCCTGCTGAAACCCTTTATGCTAAACAAGGCCATGCATACTTTATATTTCAACTACGATTAAACCTTGGGCATTTCGGTAAAGAATCCTCTGACTAAAATAACCATTCAAAGTATTAGAAGACTTTGATTTTCTTTCTTGTACTAATGCTCCAATAACCTCCAACATCTGTTCTCTCTGTGCACAGTCAGCAGGTCCACTAATATCTCCCTTCTCTTCTGTTCTAGCAGGAGCAGTCATTTTTAATAAAGTTGTTGTCCTCTCTCTCTCCCCGTCTCTCCCCTCTACAACACCATCCTGGTGTATGAGTGCATGCCATGCCACAGGGGATCAGCAGTGCTGCCTAGGCATTGCTTTCACTTTGTTTCAGCACTTCTTGACACTGAATCAGTGCACTACAGGTCCATTAGAAACTTTCAGTGCAAGCTGATGCCTCCAGCACTGCATGTGAAAAGCTTTGGTGCAGCCTAAGGCCATGGTCATGGATATCTGGCCGAATTTGTCACTAAGTGGTGGTAGAAGCCAGAGACTTAGACACTCTTAGAAGTATTTTGTCTCATAAGTCGCATATTTTTTTCCTGATGGCTCCTAGACTGCTGACAAAGCCATGCAAAAGTATTACCTCATCTGCTACCTAAGTAGTTTTTCCTTGAAGCTCAAGGCAACAGTTAACAGTTCACAGCACCACAGCGCACTGCAAGAGAAATTGAAGGACTTAATGCAGTCTGTGTGCTGGCAAATCCCAGATCTTTTGCATTCTGTGTGAGAAACAAGAGGCCTGGCTATGCTGTTTTGCATGCTATGTTGTTGCTATTTCTAGATCTGTATACTCTATTGGTGGTTTTAATTGCCTGTACTACCGTAATGATGCCTGTACTACTAATACAATCGATTATTTCTATTCATGTAACTAAATAGCATTCATGGAAAACATAATCATAAAAGTTGCACTTTCCTCAGTTCAGAGGTAGGTCATCCCCCAGGGATGGAAACACTAACTACTCAGAATAAGAACTTCACAATTTCTGGTAAAATTTAACTTCATATTCTTGCTGCCCTGCCCCCATGAACTGCCGTAAACCACATTTCCTTAATGCCTATGAGAAGTTAGCACTGTCTTTTAACGTCTCATCTAATATCATCAAGGGGAATATAGACCTAAAAAGACTTTTCTGCAACTCTATTCTTTCCAGTGTCTTTTTTCCTCACAGTCTTATACAAACATGTTCAGATATTTTTTTGAATTGTTGTCCATTAGCTATAAACTGTATTTCAGCAACTGTTGACCACAGGTATATCCAATTCCCTGTATTCTCTGGATGATTTAGAAAGAAGATGAGATACCAGTGTAGGATTTTCTGAAGAGGTAATAAAAGAGAAATTAATCTGCCGGATGAAAATTTTTTGTTGTCAGCATTTCTCTGAACTGAAGGATTAAACGTATGCTGAATTCTAAATGGAAAACATGTTTACACAGTGCTGTGATTAACGGCCACAGCAGTGCTCCGTGCTGTGTGCAGCTATGTGCAGCAGGCTATTTCTAAAGGATTTCAATAACCTTAAGCAACCCAGAGTTCAAATCTGACATCCAAACTTTGGGGTCCTTTGAGATCCATACATAAAACAAATCTATATTCTTGAAAGGTCTTAATTTTTTATAAGAGATCAAAAAATGCATGTGTGATCTCGTAGGTAAAGCACAGTACTCTGAGTCCAGTTACTTGGAATTTATTTCTGTTTCGTCTACAAAATTTCTGCATTACCTAAGGCAGATAATTTCTGTGTTCCAGTTTCCTAATGGTTAAAACAAGGAAGACACCAGATCTGTTTAATAGATGCCTTCTGAGACACTTTATCAGTGCACAGGCTGTATGCAGCTGTTATGCAGGGCAGCAGTGACTGCCTTTGGATTCAGCCATGCTCCAGGTGCACACGGAGAAGGCGGCTTTGGCCACTCTGCCAGCACCCAGTTGTTGGGCAGGGCAGGCAGTTCGCTGTGTTGCTGGAGACAGCACTTCAGGGAGGGCTGTTGCTGGGAAACTCCCACGTGCCTGGACTGCTGTGCGACATCAGCACGCTGATCCTGCTTAGGGCACACCGTGGAACAGCCTTAATTGCTACATGGATAATCCACCTAAAGCTAGCTCCTAATGCAAAAACAAGGACCAGTTCCAAATATACCTTGTAGTTTTAATATGACCTTAGTGTTAAATAGGCAGATTCACAAACTGAAGGTACATTGTAACAGAAGGTACAAGTAACTTCTGTTTGTAACTTAGCAGAAGGCAGGAAGGTGAACAACATTCATATATGTGAAGATTGCCAATAAGTCAATAAGTGTTTAGCAGCTGATGAATCAGGCCAGGTGTAACCTTTGGCATGGAGGGAGGATGATTAGGATTTTTGATGTCTTCAGTATTTGATACAGCACTCCCACAAAAATTCAGTTGACTTTGAATGTGTTTCTTCTAAAGCTGTGGAAGTATTTCTCTGGGAAGAAGTTTCTGTGACTCAAAGCAGTCTTAATGGGGAGATGCTCTTTTGCCAGATGGGGCACTGACACTGCTCTGACTGGTACTGCTGAGATCCTTAACAGATCTGCACTGCACACAGCCATTGTCCAGCATCGATGTAAATCTGGATCATGCTTTCCACAATAAGAGCTATAGTGCTTTTGTTGATCGCTACAATCTTCATGTATCCTGCACTGAAGGAGCAAGAGGGAAAAACTCCCAGCCATGCATTGCACACTGAAAACAGCAAGATTTGAAGAAGTTTCTAAATGAATTTTGTGACAGTTTCCAAATTAGTAAAAATTATTCTAAATTCTTCATAGTTGATAATTATTTACTTAAGATTCAATCATTCCCTTTTTAGGTGTAAATGAAGTGTGTGGTGAAGCACACTTGATACAACCAGCTGATTATTGATAACAGCTGATCACTGACAAAATAGACTAAATTGGTTGGAAAAGAGTTTGTTTCTGAATCCTGAACTGTGACTTAGATGATGAGAGTCCAAGAGCCAGTGAGCAGCTTCCCCTTACATCATGAGCACAGGGCTGCTCTTGCCATTCACTCCCCATGCCTGAAGTGGCCACCACCAGCGACCCACTCCTGGGCATGTGACTGTCCTAGAGCTCTGCTAGGAAATCCTTTCGCTAGCAGTTGAAAAATGGTAATGTCCAAAGTTCATCTTTGGGCTTTGACAGAGCACAGAGGGAACTGTGTTTCATAGCCTTGTCAAAAAGCCTCCTGGGATGGTCTTGAAGTTAATGCTGAACGAACACATTTTCAGGATTTATTAAGGATTTCCCATGGTGGGAAAAGTTCAGACAGAAAAGTACTGCTTGGTACAGCTTTTCAGGAGGAGCTGTGAAAATAATTGGTTTTTTAATTCAGTAGCTAAACTTAAAAAACTTCACAACTTTTGATCTGAACCAAATGTGGCATGTTTTCTTTTTCTTATTTTCACTTAGACAGCTCCTGCCCTCTCTGCTGTTAGGAATTCCAGTCAACTTAGAATAAAAATATTTTATCTTTTCTGTTGACAAAACAACCAGAATCCAAACACTTCCAATTTCATTACTATATCCTCCATTAGCATTACTTAGTAATCAGATCAAATGACACGGGGGAACTCATTTTGACATTGCAAATAGTCTGGGGATGCTGAGTCCAGAAAGTTTACTATTTCCACTAAAAAAGAGAAAAAAAAAGAAGACAAAACAAACCCCAAAATCACTTAGCTCTTTTTAGAGTAGAATCTGTGAAATGCCTCTGCTGTACAGAGGAGGAAAAAAACGAAGCTGCAAATAAGTCTCAGGGATGAGCCTATATGTCTGTCCTGTGTGCCCTTATCAAAATGCTGATGGTATGCTTCAGATATGCATCCTTTTCCTTCATAAGAATGCAAGTTCAGAAGACACAGAATAGATCTGAATCATCAGGGAATACATGTGATGGGAAAACGGGGATTAAACCAACTTCTTAAAGTTTTCTCTGTCTCATCTCAGTAGCATTTTTAAGTCAGAATAATCAGAAGAAAATTTCACATTGTTTCTAATAAAGTTTTCCCCAGCAACCTGCTTGTTTTCAAGAAACTAAGCAAAGCAATAGCAGTGATGAAAATTGGCTCCAGCAGTCTGATCTATCATAGCTCCTTTTGTTCAGAATAAAGAAATGGAAAGGGCACCTACAGGAATGTTCTACTTTCCCTTCCCAATTCCTGGAAGCGGTTCTGCTCTTCCATCTGTAACAGGTGTTTTCTGCTTGTAACTTATGGAGAGTACCTGACACCAGGCTCTTGGCAGCGATGCTTGGGGAATGGAGTTGACAAAGTGTCTCTGTGCAGAGAGACCAGAGGCAATGGTGAGCTACAATCTAGCAAAATGACTGAGAACCAGAGGTCTAATTCTGTTTGCACATCTTTTAGCCTTTTCTCCAATACTGCCTGTGGTGCAAATTTTTAATTTGGAAAGCTGTAATCATAAGCCTGGCAAATCCATGTGCTAGTTTCTTCAGAATCTTTTTTCCTTGAGAAAGAGTAGTTTTCCAGAAAGTGAAAATTACTCTGTTGATCAACATCCTTCACTTAAAATATGTTTTTATTGCTAAGTTACCACAAGGCCCATTAATTATCCTGGCATTTTAAAAAAATTTAAACAAAAATTATTTTCAGTAATCAAAATGTTTCCTCATGGCCTGAAAACAGCTGTCATAAATAAGTAAGACACAAATGATAGGTGAAGCAGTAGAATTCAGAACTAAAGGCAGTTTCATAATTTTCCATAAGAGATTTTTGTTCCTTTCTTTTTAAGTTTCTTGGAAGGGAAGTGAGTGGTTGGACTCTGGGAAGTTATAAATACCTTCCAGGAAGAACTGATTATTCAAGTAAATAGCTAATATTCTTCAGAATAAACAGCTGCATTGGTTACTGAATGTGTATTTATTAGGAGAATGAGCATTTATTTGGAGAACAACATAGGAAACATTCATTGCCCAAACCAGAAACCATCTGTGGCACGCAGCATGGAAAAACCACTGTCCTGCAAACATGGTGATCCAAAATAATGTAACACAGAAATTGAGAATGAATGAGTTTGTAATTCATCTATACATGGATCCAAAGGCAAATCACTTCAGTCACTTGCCTGCTCCTTCTTTTGTCACTGTATGACTACCTACTTTAGCTTTAAGAGGATTACCATTTATAGACATTATTACTACTAGCAATCATTTAAAAAAACACACTGAAACTTTCCAGCAACGTTGCCATTATCATTCTGCAAGTCAAGCAACACAGGGAAACAGCATGTACAAGAGGTTTGTAAAGAAACTTCAAAACCTGAGGGATTAAAAATATATATAAAGATTAAAAGATGGCAGAAGTGAGAGATCTGTTCCCATTTTTTATCGTTCTTCTGATTTCAGGGCTTCACAGGGGATCTGAATTTATCATATAACTTTCTAGGAGCACACTAATATTTTGGTATATGTATATAAAATAGTAACAGAAATTCCTCCTGGAAAGGCCCAAGTTGAATTCTGATTCAGTATAGTTGATAAAACATTTCATGTTTCATTTTCATTCTGTTTTAAAACTACCAAACTTAAGACTTAGACTGTTGGACACAAGGATCCTTGTGGATCCCTTCCAACTCATCATATTCTGTGATTCTTTGGATTGGCCAAAACATAAATTTCTAAAAAGTCTCTTTTGAATATTTTTAAAAAGTATAGAAATAATATAGATTTTTCCTAACAGTTTTCCAATTGAAAAATCTCTTTATGGGTAATTAGTATTTAGATAAATACACTATTCATTTCCTTTCGCTGATCTTCAGCTGACATAAAATTATCTAATTAGAGTAAGGTCAGATTAAACTTGCAGAAGATGCTGCTCTCATCTGTGAACAGTTCAGCTCACAGATCTTTCCACATCCTGCTGGATGTAGGTACAAACAGGCCTGTGATGCAAACAGCAGGAGAAAGACACAGGCACTTCAACTGCACAAAGCATGAGAAGAATTCTCAAAGTGAAGAATTCTCCTGCACTGCTTTTAGAGAGGAGAAACAGGGAACAGAAAAAATACAATTTAATTAAAAATAATGTGATTTAACTTTTGATTGACCGTTCACATAAGTTCCTACTTTCCAACCACCCTCACCCATTCACAGCAGATCAGCTCCTGGCTTTGATCCACATGAGGCCCCTCTCAAGTCAGTGTCAGGCTCTCTGTTGACTGTGGTGAGTTCTCTCATCTATACCTGTAAGAAGCTGGTTTATTTGACTCTTTGAAGGTTGCCATTCTCTACAAGACAAAATATGAATGCCATCATGAGGACAACCTCCCTCATTTCTAAAACGAGAGACTGATAATATATGCTTCCAGAGATGACTGCTGGTAAGGCAGCTAAAAACAGGAATAAAGTCAGGGAAGATTTTGTTTTCATTCCTTTTATTTATTCTTGAGGGACAGAAAAATCCTTCAGCCTTTGAAAAGATCAGGGCAGAGTGATGGATCAGGATTGAGGTAATACTTCCTGAATATGAAAAACAATGTCTGAACTGTTCCCTGGAGGATGCATTGTAAATGCTTAAAAATTAAGCACTTTTTTGAAGAATGATCTTAAAAGTTTATCTTCATCTTTCTTTCTTCTCATAATCTACTGTCTATTTTTCATGCTTTGACTGAATCCCAAGGGCTTACTATACATATTCAGCTCACAGGAAATCTCATTATCTTTCAATGCTAGGCATCCCATCCCATTGTTGTGCCAGCAACACAGGCTACTTCTGTAAGACTCTGTATAGTATGTTATTTCCTACTGCTGTATGTGCATGAATCATTCAAACAGGAGAATATAGCAGTTCCTCCTGAGGCGCATTTATTTACACAAGTCAAAGTTTTGTGTACCAGCAATACAGTGTGTTATGTGCCTGGGAAAAAATCTTGGCAGAAGAGAATTACAAAAACCATCCAAACCAGGGAAGTTTCTGTTCAGCACTTTGAAATGTGAACTTTCTGTGATCTACTAAATTTGTTCCAAGACTGAAATGCTTTCAAATGAAAAAAAACTGCAAATGGAGCTCCAATCACTGTAAGTGGCAGCAGAGAATCATTAAGAATGACAAGTGGTGTATTTTTACACTATATTTAGAGAATTCTTGAACATACACAATACTTCTCAGCCTCCTTTATCTCCCATATAACTGCCGAGTCTTGCTGATGAGATTGCATGCTTTGCTATTTCTCCCCAGTGTGGTACTTTGAATGAAACAGCTTGAAACTTTTTCTTCTACTCTAAATGTTGCCTGGGTCATGAATGGAGGAGCAGCAGAGCTGTGACTACTGGGCAAACACTAAAAGGCACTTAGCTGGACACTGGAGTTTCTCATCTGCTCACACTGGTCACATGTGTCAGCACCATATTACCACTATTACCATTGTAAATCCATGCAAAGAGCAAATACAAGCTATATGCACTCAAAAAAAAAAAAAAAAAAAAAAAAAAGAAAAAAGGGATAATCTGTTAACATCTCTCATAATTTGCTGATCTTTGTAACATTCTGTAGATGGCAGTGTGGGTAAACCATCTCTGAATTTGTAATATTGCAGTGTTTGGTTTCTGTGCATATGTAAGACAGCAATAGCTAAGCCACCACAGACAGACTGTCAGTAAGAAAACACAGGGCATTTTTGGAAACAGAAATCAACACAGCATTCACATAGGAAAGACCTCCTGGAATATATCTGCTTTTTAAACTCTAGTTTAGATCCCAGTTCTCACCTTCCCTTTCACGAATCATGACAAACCTGATTTTGAGTTTTCTGGCATACACCTAAAATTAATACTTGTACTTCTACAATGGCTTACAGTGTTGCACAATGCTGTAACTGTACAATGGTTTCTGATGGCTGCTGCTCCCTTCCCATTGCTTGGGATCAAATTCGAGGCACAGCTCCTGAACTAAAAGTCTCTTTACATTTCTGATCTTGGGAATTTTCAGCCCTAGTTCATGGCCAGAGATCAGATCCTCTCTTAGCAGCTGATCTGGGATTCCCAGACACATCCATGGGATTCATAGCCATACAGTTCATGTAAACCTGGACCTGACCAGTTCCAGCACAAAAAAACCAAGTAGTTTTTGTTGGGTTTCTTTTCAGAATTATTCTGAGATCCTAAAGTATTGCCCTACACCACTTTCATTGCTGTACTGGGCTTAAAACTGACTTGACAAAATGAAGAAGCCTGATGCACACCATATATACAGACAGATGTCAGGAGTCTGAAATGAATGCTTTAAAGCCCTTTTTGTAATGTACCTGTATGTTTCAGTAAACATAGGCGTTTTGAAAAGTCTAGCGACATTTAAATCTATCATCAAAATACAGCTGCCAGGGCCCCAGGAGAACATCGATGTGCTCAGGGCCCTGCCCCTCAGGTGCATTTCTGGAAAAAGTCAATCCTATGTACGGTAGTCTTTGTTTTAAACTAATGCTGACCTGATGTTGATTTATCAATGAGAGCAATAATTCTGATCCACCAAGCCATCATTGATGGAACACAAACAGTGTAAAACATCCTCTTTTGCGATATAAACACAGATCATTAAATCCTTTTAAAGGAGAACCCATTCATAACATGCAGTATGTGTGCCTGAAATGAATTGATCTATAATATTTAGCGATGGTGATTGATTTCTACCCAGAGGCAGGAAACAATTCATCAGTTTTTTTGTCACCTTATGTAGCATCTCCATCCTATTCATGTCAAATTGTCAGACAGAATAAAAATGAGAACTTCTGGTGCTTGAAATATAGAAATACTTTTCATTGCCAGCATGCCTTTTTCTTTACAGATTCTTTTTTTAAAATGAGCAAATTCATATATTTAAAATGAAAAGGTGAGCTGAGGATTTTGAATTTCAGCAAATGGAATAGCTATTAGAACTGGCATATCATACCTATAAAAGCAGGATTCAAGTTCCCTAAAGAGTCTTAACCTGAGACATGAGGCTCATGCTCTTACCTCATCTTGTGAAAAACATTAAGGTGACAGCACAATCCAGACTTCAACTTTCTATTTTGATTTAAAGTTGGCATATTCATCAACCCAATGTACCTTGTGCATTTATCCCTCACTGGCATGCATTTCATTTTAAGGACATTATACATTTCACAAAATTCAAAGCAGATCCACCAATACTTCACACAGTATTTGCTTTTACTACACAAAATCTGCATCCAAAGTTGATCTTGTTTATAATGGATTCTTGGCAGATAAAACTTACTTGTTTCATGGGGAATGGACATAGCTTTCCCCTGTGGTGGTACTGTATTTGAATTTAGCTGCAACATTTCTACTGTTTATAGAATTAAAACTCACAAATATCACAAGCAATTTTTTTATTGTTCATGGTATTTAATTTTTGTAGTAAGTATTCACACAATTAAGAAAAAAACACCCCAGAAAAAAATGAAGTATAGAGGAGAAAAAGATTAAAAATTTGTCTCAAGTTATTTATTAATCTTCTTCTTTAATATCCAGAAGCAAAGGTTTTCAAGTATGTTTAACTATAACTCAGAACTCAAGCCTACTCAATGGGATATTTTAAAATAAAGAACCGTGGATCTATATATGCTGCAACCCTTTCCTGCTAGGCATTCATCATATGAAATATTTATCAGAGCATTAATTCCTTTTCCCTTAGGTCAAACATGTTTGTGATGCCTCTGTTCATTTAAAAATAAGTAGAAATTAGAAATACAGTTAATTTTGCTGTGCTCAGAACTCAACTCAGCAGAAAAATATTGTAGATATTTTAGTGGATTCTTTTCATCATTCCTTCTGACCATCAAGATTTGTATCTCCATACTTAGCACACTGTTTGTGCTTGCTTGGCTGTACCTGACACTCAGCTCACAGACCCTGGAGCTGGGTCCTGGAAAGCATTAAAAAAATACCCACACCTTTTTTTTCTATATTCAAATAAGATTTTAGTCTTGGTGTCTTTAATTTTCTAATAGCCATCTGCCCATATTACTTGTTGTTGAAACTGTTGGGTCAATCATAAATACAGCATACAGGTATTTTTTTAAGGATGCATTAAAAAAACCCTGTAGATTGACAGTGGAATAAGATTTACACTGACCTTCTCTTCATTTCCTGTACAGAAAGGAATTTTAGTGACACCTACTAAGGCTCTATGCCAGAGTTAATCAATACTAAATATACAAGTAGAAAATAGAAGCAGATCCTAAAATTTTCAGTTAACATTACATGATTGTGCAAAGTGAACAGAAGACATACCTCCTTATTATAAAGCTGGAAGTTAATGTCTGACCACTCTGATTTTTAAAGACTGTGGATAATATCCCATGAGTTCTCCACATTCCCAGTTAAAGTATCAAATTAATTTTAGTTTTGATGCGATAAATAATGACTTTGGAAAGTGTCATTAAAATCATTAAGGATTTTTTTCCCAAAATAAACAACAGAATTTATCTGAACAAAACTTGTTGTCATCTAGTGGCATTCCTTTTATATTCAAGTATTTGTGCCAATTTCCTTGAAGTTTCTACTGACTGAGAAGGAGTGGGGATGTAGTTTCACTGTCCGTTCCTTGTTTTAACTGTACTTAATGGTGATTTTTTAAGCACAATTACTGAAAGAGTGGTGGTAATTAAAATAATTATATACACACAGAATGTGCATATTTTAAAAACAGATTTTGTTTTCCTTAACAGTAAAGATTTTGTTGGCTTTTGAAACATGGCAATGATATGATTTATAAAACTCTTACGAATGAGAGTTTGAGATCACTTTAAAAATCACCAGTGAGGGCATCAGTAAAAACCAGATGTAATATAAAGCAACAGCATGACAAGTTTCATTGGCAAGGTTCACTCTACTGCTTCCTAGGTGGTTAAGGCGCACCAAGGAAAAAAAAAGCCACAAACAAAATCCAGTCCATAAATCCAAACTGAAATATACCAAGAACTGTCTCTGTATGTATGTATGTGTGTGTGTGTGACAAAAGGATAGGAATGGCAAGGAAGAAAAAGGAATATGGCCTAAAGGCTTAATAGCACTCAAACTTAACAGTACTTAAACTTATATTTTAAGCTTAACAATTTAGCAAAGGAACAAGACTCACCAGCATTTCACTTAGCTTGTAACTTAAATTAAACTTACTTACAGGCCTAACTTACTTGGATATCTAAAGTACTTAAACATCTAAGAGAGCAGCATTTCTCCCATATTTGCCATTTGCACACTCGTATGCACACAGACTTAAAGAGTCAGTGCATGATGGATTGAGCAGGGGTATGGACTTCACACAAGGTGACAGCACTAAAAGATCTTGTGCAAAGACCTTTACTATGCAGTGCAATGAAAATTCCTTAAATACCATTATACAAACAGGATATATCATCATATAAACAGGAAATGGTTCACCACAGCATTCCCCAATCACCTGGGCTATTCTACAGTTTTTACCTATTGTGTTAACAGGTAAACAATGCCTTAGAAGGTCACAAACAATAATACTCACTTCCAATAGGTCTAACCAGTCTACAAATCCACAATTCTCTCTCCTAGCCCATCTCTGGTGACCTGGATGCATTCCCAGGGTCCCCTCCAGGCCTAGGAAAGAAGCTCATTCTGGTCTTCAAGGCCTACTTCTCTATCACACACATAGTGTAAGCCAACAAGCACAAGGTACCTGTGACAAATTCCCCTGAAGGCAGTGAAACGCTCACCTTGGATGCCTTTGAGTCTCCTGAAGGGGCTCAGGGTTGGGCCTCGAGGAATGGGGGTTTCAGCCCAGGATCCATCATCCTTCAGCAGCCTCTGAGTGCCGCAAACTCAGAGCTCGCTGGCTCTGGGAGGTGTCCCTTCAGAGGGAGGGTGCTGGTAACACTCAATGTAGTCCAGGAGAGCTCCCAGAGTTTCATTTTGGATCACTGTCCATAGGCCGCAAGCGACTGGGCCTTGAGCATAACAATGTTTCACCCTGGCCACTGGGCAACTTTCTTTGAAAGTGTGAGAACAGGGACACTGTGCCATTCAGGCAAGAAAAATCGTTTCCAAGGCTGTTCACAAAAAAAAAAAAAAAAAAAAACAACAAACCAGGAGCTCGTTAGGCAGCAGCAGTTTCTGGAGCAGACAGTGTTTCTGAGAAGCTCAAGAGAAGCTGGGCCAGGTGCTGCCGTCAAGGCCGAGGCCTAACGAGCGTTTCTGAGATCATGGTGCAGCCTGGAAAGAGAGGGGTGATGCACCACCATAAAAACTAAACCTTCAGTAGCAAGTTGCATATGTCTGACTGAAGTTTATTTCTAGTTATTTACACTAACAATCTTGTGTTAATTTAGATGCCTTTTACTGTTTACATTAGAAGAAAGCAAGCTTAGATTGGGGGGATTATATGATTGAAAATACCTGGAAAATTACCTATTAAATTTTTATGACTGTAGTAAAAATTTGAATTCTACTTATATTTTTCCTGAGTGATTCATGTGACATATAATTCAGAGATGCATGTTTATATCATTGCATGCTCTGTTGTAAGTTTTTTAATTAATATGTGAAAACTGTCCCCAGCTAGGTTCAAATCCATTCTAGACAGACTTCTATTAACAAATAGTTCCTCTTTCTTTTGTTCTCTGTAAATAGTTCTTTCTTAATGGCAAAGACTATAAAATTGATTTTGATAGACCATTATATATTGAGCATACATAGAGGGTAGTCCTGTGATATAATCTGTGGATTTATTCAGCAAGGCTTCAGAATTTTAATCAGGATGCGGGTTCTCTATAAACTTGTAAACAAGTGAAAAATCAGTACATCAGACTTGCATACAAACTGAAGATTGCTTCTAAAACAATTGGTTCTCACTTGTCTTATAGTCATGCATTTCCAAGCCTGGAAATCCATCTAAGTATCACTAGTGACCACAAAAGTCAAGGCTTAGGACCAGCTGGACCCAACTTTCATACATCAGAGGCAATAGATAATTAAGGTTCAAACATGCCAACCAATGACTGAATAATTTGCCCTTCTGTGGTAAAGCTGGGATAAACTCCACAGTACTTCTCACATAGTAAACCATCTTTTTCAGCCACATTGAACAATTTAATTTTTCACTCACAACAAGTTGTATTTGGTAAGTATTATACAAGACATATTCCATACAGACATTTCCTCTGGTTCAATCTTCTGCTATCTTTTAGTCCAGAATGATAACAAGTTGTTTACATCAACTGGAAGAAATATACCCATTATGCACGTGCAATATACATATTACCCATGCAGGGCTGGCCCTTCCTGAGTTAGCCTTGCAATTTATATCATGTTCTGTTTTTGTTTCACAAATAACATCTTCCATCAAACTGACAAGTCCTTTTCTTTAACTTTCTTCCATAATAAATATCCCACCTCTTAAATCTGTTTTCATTAGCAAAGACATGGGTGAGACAGAAAGGGCTTCTATGTGGGCAGAAGACACTTTCATTTTCTTTAGCTATTATTGAATGGTTTTATTTGTGTTTTTACATTGCTTCAGCATAATGCATCTTATTATGACTGACAGGTCTGTAATGGGATTTTTTGCTGTTGTCATCAGGTTTCAGAAAAAAGAAACAAGTTTTACTTATTTTGACCTGTAAGCATTTGTCAGCATGGAACTTATAAATTATTGTATATCTTTCAGCTATCAATTTCTTGCCAGACATAAGTAACAACTGTCTCCCTTGTAACTGATCCAGTTTGGATTGTTCAGTTTTCTCAAATTATTTTATCTGTTTAGATCTTTAGTGATCTGTCCGGAAATTTCCACTTACACAAGAAGTATGGTGTAAAGCTTGTTTTAACTAACTCCAGGCTTTACTTTCTTTCAAATTACATGGAAATATTCTGCCTTCTAGATTTTCATGTCTTCAAACAAAAAACAATTTATTAATTATTAGACAAAGATATTTTAAAATTTTATATTTAATTAATAGAGCTGGCAAAATAGTGAATAAACAACAAGGCCTTTTGCTTTAAACAGTGTGATTAAAAGTTAATTACCTGACAAATAGTAAGTGATATAAAAGAATAACACTACATTAAATGGGAAAGCACAGTATCTCATTTTTAGGAAACTGTTAACCCTAATAATAATAATATAATAATAATAATAATCAAATAAACACACAAGTGATCAATAAAACAAAAAAAACAAATGAAGGAAAACCACACAGGTTAATTTCAAACACTATCTCAAAAGACTACTTTTTGCAGACTGGAGAGAAAAAGTCAGTTGACATACACTGCATTGAAAGGTGTCATGGTAAATACACAAGCAGCAGGCTGCATTACCATACTGAACATTTCAAGTGAGTAGATGTGAAATCAGCTGGGAAAGAGCTGAGTATACAATACATTTCCAAAAAGATAAAAATATCAGAATTCTTACATTTTTGTCAAAAGTGACAAGAAAAAACCAACCAAACAACAAAAATCCCCAATTACTGGAGAAAGATAAAGCAGAGAATAGGCACACTTAATATTACTTTATTTACTTTCTTCTCCTTGAGTTAAAACCCTTCAACCCTTTTGCAAGCAAAAGAAACAGGATTCCTTAGCATCAACTATTTGGTCAATGTTTTATAAGTCAGGCTACTCTAGTGCTCTGAAAAAAAGGGAATCTCTACCTGATGCCAGGCTGAGAAACTGCCCAGACCTTCTTAGAGAGCCACTGCTAATGGCAGTAGGATTACAACTACAACCCACTCTCCCTTCCTTTCCCTAGAAATACACATTTACTCCTGTGTATCAGTTTGCATGTTCATTTTCAGGCACTAATGGCTTCTGAAACAAAGTTAAGATTTTGCATGCAGTTGATATTTGTGCTTTTGTTTGAGGGGAAAAAAAATTTACAAGGAAACCTTGACCCACCTCAAAATTCACAAGGTGAGTGCTTGGATGGGTAAATTTACCCAAGAATGTAAGGGTTTGAAAATAAATTCAATTTTTTAGGCACATGATATAATGTAAATGCTTTGCAATCTAAATGCTTTGTAATGTAAATGCTTTGTAATATAAATGCTTTGTGTGGTAAATGGTTTGTATATGGTTGTGCTTATAAAAATATACTCATATAAATGATTCTTCCTTACTTTTGACTATGGCTGGTTACATAATCCCCACAAAGGGTTTTTTTAGGCAACTTTCTATGCACAGGAAAGACCTCAGGGGGGCTGACATTCACAGTGGAAGACTACTGCAGTTTAAAGGTAATAGTACAGGTGTGACCATGAGATTGGAAAGCTTTCTGTCATAACCCTTAGATTAGAAAATATTTTAAATTAAACTAGAATATAAAGTCTGATTTTTTCCACCAAAAAACCCCAACCAAACAACCAAACAAAAAACCCACCAATACATGTGTCTCTTCCATACCATCTCATTCTCAGTTCATTCTAGTAAAACTTTATTTCTGGACAAACTTGCTGAATTGGTATCTTCAGTTCACTGTAATTAAAACATTAAAGATGAATACAGATGCTAGGAACTAATTTAATAAATGAATATAGAAGATAAAACCTTACTTGATGGTACATGTTTAGTGCTTTGAAAATCACAGTTAAACAAGCAGCATGTGGGATTATCTCAGGGAAGCCACAATTAACATTGTGTTAACAGTGTTAAATGAGAAGAGTTTGTATCTTTCCTACAACTCAAAAGCTTTTATAGCTCATGTAACATTCAATTAAATATCAAAACACAACCGTTCAGGCTGTATTTTGAAATCACTTACTTCAAATACGTATTATGTCACACGATGGTGCAAAGCGTCTGAAATTATTTTTGTGAGGAGCAAACAATTTAATTTTTTTTTTATTTTATTACAGAAAATTTTGAAATTATTTAACTTTCACACATCTTCAAGTATGACTTCTGTGAAATGGAATTTCACCCCCTCACAGCTTTTATCCCCTGGATGATGAATGTTGTTTTAGCATGTGTTGTTCCATCTGACTGGTTAGATTTTAACTAAGTTCAGAACTCTTTTGCTCATACCACCTGTCTACCTATCATTGATGAATAAATAAACACTAGAAAGACATATATAATCCAAAGGTGGCTGGCTGATTAACACTTTAAGCTCATTGTTTGGAAAGACAAATCCATTTCCACCTGGATGTGATGACTGACATTAAGCCAGCTTCTGAAACATTTAGCAAACTAAATTATTATTTCTGATCGGTGTTGCAGTTGTGATCAAATCTTACAACTTGTGGCAAAACTGCATGAATTACAATTTCGACTTTAACCTAGAACTACAAAATCAGATGTATAGAATCTTCTGTCAATTCAGATTATTTTTCTTCATATGGCATAAAACCTCCCTTTCCCAGGGAATCCTGTCAAACCAGGAATGTGAAGAACCATTTTGTACCATTTAATTATAGATTTGATCCTTCACTAAGCTATTTCCTGTTATTCCCTAATTAAAATGGATAAAATCTCTTTATGTAGGTTTCTGTAAAAGTGACATGAATAGCTTGACAAAACTCAAGATGAATTTGTAGGCTATTTCAGTGTTGTTAAAGCTCTCCTGAGGGAGCTGCCAGGAGCTGGCAGCTCATGTAACAGTGGCTGATGAGACCTGGGCAGGACCAGAAGCGATAGCAGCCATTCCCCTCACAGAGCTAAAAGAAGCCCATAGGCAGCATTAGTGACGGGTATTAAATCCAGCTGGCAGACAGTCACAATGGTGTTCCCTGGGGCTCAGTGATGGGGCCAGTCCTGTTTAATATCTTTATCAATTACCTGGACAAGGGGACTGTGTACATCCTCAGTCAGTTCACAGACAACACCATGTGGGGCAGGAGTGTTGATCTGCTGGAGGGCAGGAAGGCTCTGCAGAGGGATCTGGACAGGCTGGATTGATGGGCTGAGGACAGTTGTGTGAGGTTCTACAAGGTGAAGTGCCAGGTCCTGCACTTGGGTCACAACAACCCCATGAAGCACTACAGGCTGGGGAAGTGACTGGAAAAGTGCCCTGTGGAAAAGGACCTGGAGGTGCTGGCCCACAGTCGGCTGAACATGAACCAGCAGAGCCCAGGCAACCAAGAAGGCCAACGGTATCCTGGCCTGGATCAACAATAACATGGCCAGCAGGACCAGGGCAGGAATTGTCCCACTGTACTCTGCACTGGTGAGGCCACACCTCAAGTCTTGTATCCAGTTTTGGGTCCCTCATGACAAGAAGGACATTGAGGTGCTGGAGTATGTCCAGAGAAGGGCAGTGGATCTGGGGAAGGGTCTGGAGCACAAGTCTTAGAACAAGCAGCTGAAGTTGGAGGTACTTAAACTGGGAAAAAGGAGGCTGAGGGGAAACCTTACCACTCTACAACTGCCTGAAAAGATGTTTTGGTGATGTGGGTGTTGGTCTCTTTTCCCAGGTAAAAAATTGTAAGACAAGAGAAAATGGCCTCAAGTTGCACTACAGAAGATTTAGATTGGATAGCAGTAAAAAAATCTTCAAGGAAAGAGTCGTCAAGTATCGGTACAGGCTACCCGGGGAAGTGGTTGTGTCATCGTTCCTGAAGATATTCAAAAGACTTGCAGATGTGCCACTTAGAGACATGGTTTAGTGGTACACTTGGCAGTGTTGGGCTACTGGTTGCACTTGGTTATTTTACAGATATTTTTCAAATTAAATGATAGGATTTGTTGAGGAATACATTTAATGCAGGTAGACTTCAGTGTGCTTAGACTGCATACATTAGAAGACGGTATAAAATCTCAGGTATTCCTTTGTTCAAGGCCACTCCGCAGAGGCATCAGTTCAAGCTGTTTCTGTGTTACTGCACTGTGAATACAATGCTTTAAGGGATGAGATGTTTGAGACTCTATTATGGGAACCCAAAAGTCGAGCTGGTGAGGAAATCTTGTCTGCGTGAGTGTGGGGTGTGCAGGAGGGAATCAAGCAGGGCTCCTGTCAGGTCACAGGAGCCACCGGCTGCAAAGCGGCTTCAGCCCCAGCAGTCAGTGTGGTGGTGGGAGTGTGACTGCCAGAGTGCTCCTGAATGCTCAGACAGGAAAAATTCCTTCACAGATTCTATGATGAAGGCCCAATACCTCTGCTTAATTTTATTCTTGGAGTGATTCTCATCACTTGTCCATGGTAAGCATATATAGCTGTGCAACCTAGTACAGTTTTGATATTATGAAAACACCTGCTCTGTTCCAAAGATGAATGCTATTTTAAATTTGGGAATGCTGCACACTCCTCCAGGAGTAACACAGGAGTGTTGTATTTTCTCACAGAGATTTTACTTTCACCATCATCACACTTGTAGTGCTTAAAATGAAATAAGTATGATCTGTTTGAAAACACAGGTGGAAATCATGGCAATTTACCAATGTAGATTAGGATAAAACATAAGAAAAGGGAGCCAGGAGCTGTACCTGTCATTCACTGGAGCACTGAACATTAAAACACCCATTAAATTCACACTGCATCATGACAGCAGGTGGCCTTCATTGGTAAGTCTTGGTCTTCCTTCTTTTCTCAGTTAACACGTTTTTGTTTTATCCTACTTCACTAAATCATTCAGGACATGTAAGTGAATTTTTTGGAACTTAGGCGCCTGAGTCTCCTTCCAGTTGCCAATGTTCCCCTGCCTCCAATATGAACAGCCTTATAACCTCCACATAGGTTTCCTTTAACCATTGGTTTCTGGATTTGCACAGTTCTAAGAGTCAATAAATGAGCATCCATAAAACCCTTATGTGGCAGGTGTTCTATAAAAATGTAGCAATACCTATCTATTTTCTTCAGAGGCTAGTGAAAGGTATGATCATAAACATTAGCATTTATCTGTGATGCAGATAAACTGAATAATAAAACTAGGACATCCTAATTCTGTACACAAAAATGGAACAGTTCTGTAAAATTTTCCTGGCATTGGGTTCTTAACTTTATATAGAAAATATTCACACTTTAATAAGATGGTAATTATTTTCAAGCACAAGCAGGTTGCTACGTAACAATTCTTCATACAAACAACCTTACTTGCAAAAAAATACATTATTATTTCTGCCAACTCCTTTGCAGAACAAGGTTAGTAATTACTTTTTATCTATAGTTATCCACAGAAACATGAAAATTAATGACTTTTTATTCTGATATTTACTTTGAAAACTCTATAAAATTGCAAAGATTACAGGATAATTTTGCTCTGCAACAGAATCTGAAATCTGCTTTTCCCAAGGACCACTCACTGTTTCTGTTTAATACAGGATAGGAAGAAAAAAGCATCACAAAGAATTTTTTGTTCTTTTTTTTTTCAGAAGCATTTGACTCATGTCCTTGATGTAAATTGACACTTTTAACTTGTTTCATGTTTCAATTATGTCAGCACTTTTATCATAACAAATGTTTACCAATGTATTGGAAACAACTCTCCAAGTTTTAGCAAACCAGCTGGCAGCTGCTGCTTGTGTGGTTCTGACTGATAACCAGGTCCCTGATTTCCCTAAGCCAGATGCAAGCAACAATAAACAGGTGGAGTAGGTGGTCACCAGAGAGAGAGAAAAATATGGGACTTGTTTTGGTACTTTTGCTGGAATTCTACAGTGAAATTCTTCTGGGACACCTAACAGAAAGGCTCTGCTTTTAAGTCCCCAAAAGTTGTGTGCACACGTGCATGCACATACCTAAGGTGGAACACTAAAGAGCAGGAAGGGAACTTGACTGACATTCCTCTTGGGAAAGCTACCATGTTCTGTGATAGCTGCCAGCTATGCTAGCAAGCTTTGAGAACTCCAGGATGTCACTTTGAGAGTGTAGTTACTAGAATAATTGCAATTACTGGCACGCACAACAAAGTGTTCAGAAAAGAAGCACAAAAATCTAAGTGCTTTGCTGAAAGATGATGGTAGGTCTTGCACATCTGTGGAGAAATTTGCAACAGATGAACATGGCTACAATGCCCTTTTTGTGTGTGTGTGCATGTGTGTGTGTGTGTGCTTTCTAACATTGCTTTTTGTTTACGTAAATTCTTCATTAATAGATGAAGAAACAGTTCACAAAAGCATAAGATGTACTGTTACATTTTTACCTCTTCTGTTTTACAAACATGCAACTTGCAGCACAAGGGGTTAAAAATGAAATTCTCAAAGGTCCTAGCAGGAATATGCCACAGCATGAACTGGACATCAAGCAGAGGCTCTATAGTGGTGCCAAATGAACTGGTTTGAGAACTCTAACTAGTAACAGAGGCCTCAAAATCTCCCTTCTAAGATACAGAGCTAATTGACATGGATATATATTGCTCTAAGGCTGCAGGACAGTTTCTCTGTATGGTCTCATGTTGTGGCTTGCTTCATGCTGACTGTCCCAGTTAACTCAGGTGACCATAGTACTGTGTTGTTTCATGTGGACGTATTTGAAGATACATCTTTTGAGACTAAATTCATCAACAATAGGAAAAAAAAATAGAAACCTCTGTGCAAGAGGAAGCGAGGCTTTCAGTTCTCTAGGAAAATCTGTGACTTTGGTGTATTTTACAGTATCCCTTTAAACATTTAAATGCCATTTGGAATTCACTGCATTTTAAGCCTAAGACCTTAAGAAGCTCAAGATTATTTAACACTCATCAAAAATTTTTACCCAGATGAGAAAAGAAACCCCATAATGTTACTCCCTCGCAACATAGAATGGTAAATGGAAAAAATCTTTAATGTTCAGAAATAATGATGGTTAGCACTTTGCTGACCAAATCGTTACATGCAAACCTTTATACTTATGTGCAGCTCCCTCAGTATACACTCACAGGTCCAGGCACATCACTAAGTAGCCTCTGGAAAACATCAGTACTAAGCACGTGTCCTGGGCTGGCCCAAGGGGTGTCAATCTCAGGAGTGACCCAAGCTGCAGGAAGTGATACAACTTCCTTCCTGGGAGGGAGAGCCAATAACCAGGCAGTTTTAAGTATTGATATGTAGGTAAGCCAATTAAAAGTTGATCTGCCTTTGAGGAAAAAAATCATATATAAGCAGAGGACCTCTAAGTCGCTTCCTCTTTGCCCATGCAGCTTTTCAGAGAGAAGCAGCTCCCTGCTTTCTGCTTTCTCCAAGAGAGAGCATGGGGAAGGCAGGTTTGGAGCGGCCGTGCAGCAGAGTTGGGGGAGGAACCGGCCTGAGCTCTCTGCAGATGCAGTTCAGCCGACATGTCAGCTACGCTAGACAGGGCTGGGCCCCTGCTCCGGGCCAGGCAAGGACTGGGCCGGACTCCATCCAGCTCGGGCCAGGCCCTGCCCTGTCACCCCGGGCCCAGATGGCCCCAGCAGGCCGAGCCAGCTCCGCAGAGCCAGGCACAGAGACTCTGAGAGCTTCTGCCATCCAGCTTGGACCTGTTCAAACAGCCCGGCAGAGAGCACGGGATCATCACACTGCCAGAGAGAGAGAGAGAGATTAACTCTATCCATGCCTGGACTAAACTTACAGACACCCATCCTTCCCTGCACAGAGAGAGGAATGAGTGAGGACACTGCAGAAATGCAACATAGAGACTTTAAGTCAGTAAAGGAAGCAGAGCCAACACCTAGAGGGAGGAGTATGAGAAGTGCTTCAATAGTGAAGCTGAGAAATCTTTTGTGAAACCATAGTTGGGACTAAGCTAATAAATTCCCTGTAATATATGAGAAAATAGTCCAAAAGGGGGATGTGATGTTCTGATGGCAGCCAGTGAGCCAAGGCACCTGGGTGGAGATGAGTAGGTGCTGAAATAAGTGCAGCCTGATGAGAAGCTTGAGCCGAGACACAGAAGATGCTCAGAGCTGTCCCTGGCCCCAGGGAATGCTGGAGAACTTGCGTTGCCAGGAGGACCTATGTTGCTAGACAGAGAATGGGATTTTCTTCGCTGCTGCAATAGAATTGCTCATCCTTAAAAGGGCATCTCGTGGACTGTCATGACCCCCCTGTAGTGGCTGTGGGAAGGCTACTGTTGTGGGGGGAGGGATCTTCCACAACAAGCAGATTTTCCTCTCAGGCGGCTGTTGGTTGTGAGGTTGAAAACCATAAAAACTGTATTTTCTTACAAAGAGTCCATAGTATAAGGAAGAGAGACTTCTCTCCCTAAATGAACTGAGACTATTTCAGAGGTGGTAAACTGACTGGACGTTGAAGTGCTGTCTTTTTGTATTATCAGTGGGTAAGAAATGGAGAGGTGGGGGGAGGAGAGGTGATCTGAGGGTTTTGTTCTGGTTTTTCTTGTTTTTTCCATTTTGTTTTAGGTTTATTAATAAACTTTCTTTATATTCTTAAAGTTTAAGCCTGCTTTGCCTACTCCTATTCCTTATCTCACAGAAAAATTGGGTAAATTTTGGTAAGTGTGCTAGCATTTGGCCAGAAACTCGAATAGGCGAACTGAAAACCTCTACAGCATGTAATCATGATGTGCACATTCTGTCTGTGGTGCGTGTTATCAGAGGTTTTGCTTCACTACACCTGACTGCCTGTGTACACCTAGATGTACCTACATTTGTAGCAACACTATTTTCTTTAGAGCTTCCAAATGTATGAAAAAAGATGTTTGATAAGTCATGTGAAAAAAGAATAGGAGGGAGCATATGTTCTCTTGTGAATAATTAATGGATTTTCTTCTTCCTTTTCTTCTGCTAATTTGGAGTGGTTTGGAGAATTGTCCCTCCTTTTGAAAATGTACAAATGCCGTGCAAATCATCTCAGATATTACAGTACCTGGAACCCTGCCAGAGGATCACAAACTGAAGTTCATCTGCCTGCTGATTCAATAATCTTGGGATAAAGATGATAGGAAATCAAGGATTACACATAATAGTCTTTTGGCATCTTGACTTGCTCAGGGATATCAGGCAATGGGCTGAGATGCTTAATTCCATTGAGCACAGAGTCTGGGATTGGTGGATAAAGTTAGAAACTATTAATTACTACAGAAGATCTTACTGAGAGTTCACAACCACTGATTTTTCATGGCAAGAGCCCAAGGGATCTACCACAATTCTTCTTGCACTTGCTTCTCAGCACATAAATTTATCAGTCCCTATCAAGTACTAAAAACCTCACTGCCTTCAGAGCTGTTTGGACAATGCTACATAAGAGGCAGGATGCACGTAGCTCCCCTGTTTGTTGAGAGTGTAGTAACAGCACTGGACACCTATACTTTTTAGTCGTGGTTACCTCCCTTTAGCGCTGCAAAGTACAATGTTAAGCTCAGAAAAACAGAAAGGAACCCTTAGAACTTTCTGTCGAAATTCTAATTGCATATGAGAATTCATTCAAGGTATTTACATGAACACTTACGGCAGACCAGCAGTTGGAACTTCAGACTGATTTCGAAACAGAGAGAAGTTTAGACTACGCAGGATTCTTGGAGACCATGTGGTCTCCAGATAGCTCAGAAAACAGAAGAAATTAATATAGATTTGCCAGACATTCTTAAAACCAAACATTACCTGGTGTCTTTACCCCTTGTTTTTCTTGCAAGGAGGTACTGCCAAATACCCCACTAAAGAATCTCAGCCTCAGTGGAAGGTGTCACTTGTGAGGGAACCTGGATTTTCATAAAGTACATAGAATAGTAGACTTAGAGGGGAAAACACTGACTTGATTTAGTTTTGAAGATTTGGAACACTCCTTTTGGTGCACTGGGCTTTTAATATCTTAGAGGCACAACACAAAACTCAAAGCTTTAAATCTACCCAGGAATTACATGGTTTTAGGAATGCTAATATGGATAAAGCTTCTCATCCTAAATATTCCCCCAACAAGTAAGTTAATACAGCATTAGAGAAGTTGTGGTAGAACAAAAGTGTTCTTACCCTGTAGCAATTAATTGTGGTTAGTTAAAAACTACTTAATTTTTTAGATAGTAATATAGAAACCTTATATTCAGAAATTTGCAGAGATAAATTATAATATTGTCATTCCAAAGGAGTTTAATTACTTCTTTAAGTATACACATCATTTAGGATTTCAGAAAGAACGAGTGATAAATATTCTCACTTTATCTCCTGCGAAAATCTCTTCTGTTCCAGGAAAACCAATCAGCCATCCAGTAAACGGAATTCACAGGACCTTAAAAGTATACGTCCTGGCTTGTATCAGCAACAGTGTGGCCAGCTGGAGCAAGGCAGTGATCATCCCCCTAGACCTGGCACTGGTGAGGCCACACCTCAAATACCGTGTCCAGTTGTGGGCCCAACAAGAAGGTCATTGAGGTGTTGGAGCAATAAGCTGATAAAGGATTTAGAACACAAGTCTTATGAGGAGTTCCTGAAGGAGCTGGGGCTGTTTCACCTGAAGAAAAAGAGTCTCAGTGGAGACCTGAATGGAAGTTGTACCCAGATGGGAGTCAGTCTTTCTCCCATGTAACAAGTGACAGGGAAGAGGAAATGGCCTCAAGTTGCACCAGGGAAGGTTTAGATTGGACATTAGGAAAAAAATGCTTCACTGGAAAAGTTATCAAGTGCTGGAACAGGCTGACCAGGGAAGTGGCTGAGTCCTCATTCCTGAATGTATTTAAAAGACATGCAGGTGTGGCACTCTGGGGACATGATTTAGTGATGGACTTGGCAGTGTGGGGGTATGACAATCTTAGAGGTCTTTTCCAACCTAAACAATTCCATGATTTGCTGGGTTTTTTTTAAGAAAAGCTTGAGAGCAATGCAAATTTAATAAGAACGTGAAACAATAGAATTAGAAGAGGTATCTACAGAGTAGTGAAAGGAATGAAAAAGCATTGCATATTTTAATTGGAAAGAGCAGGAGTGAAGCTGTCTGCTGCTGTTTGCTACCAGCAGCAAAGAAATTGGTAGAGTTCCCAATGCTCACAGGGGCATGTAAGGAAGAATTTTCTCTTCCCAGAAAAGAAAATTTCAGGCCATGCAATTGAATTAAGCAAATAATGAGAAAGCAAATAAGTGTTCAGGAATTCAACAGAGCTCCAGCAGGAGGAAATACTTAATTGAACAAAGGATGCCTCTGCATCTCAGCTCCTTAAGTGGTTACTGTGTTCAGTTCACCATCAGTTAGTCCTGTCTATGCTGGCCACAGGGTGTGTGAAGGCACTGCAAACTGGGAAGCTGAGCTGCACTTGGCAAAAAGTGAAAAGACAGGTCTTCAACAGATGGGGAAAAATAGTAAGAGAGAGAAAACCCGAAGTATAAATATTAATAGCACAACATTGGCTCTTTTTCTGCATACCCTGCAAGAATTTCACTACTAAACTTGGATCTGAAGTGTAGCTGCTGACCAAGTCTTCATGAGACAGGAGATGGAAAAATTCTACACCCACTGGGAAAACAAGCAAGATGCATCCCTACTTGAATAGCATTGTCAGCACAGCATCAGTGTCACCATGGTGCTGTCATTTTACTACAGCACAAACAACACAAGATATATGGGTCATTATGTGTCACAACAGTAAGCCTGTACCACGATACCTTCAAAACACATAATCTAACCCTGCTTAATCTGTACACTTTGGTTTTACCGATTTGACTAATGAGGAAAATAATACTTGTTTGCTTGACACATAGGGCCACTGAGACTAAAGGTTAGGTTTGAGATATTTTATTTCAACATATTTTGCCTTTTAAAGTCACTCCCAAGGGAGAGTCTTTCAACCAATTAATCTTCCACTCCCTGAACTCTGGTGAAAATGGGCCTGACTTGTCTCATTACCTCTGCTTCAGCCCTCAGAGCCACCTAAAGGTGGATTTCACAACTCCGGTGTACATCACAAGGAATGGTTCCCTGTCCTCATGGGGCTCTGAATGATGGTGATAAAAGCTATGTTAGGACAGGCAGTCATACATTGGGATGCCTAAGGTAGCTGTCCCTGCTGTAACAAAAGGAGAGTGAAAAAGCTATAAGCTAGCAACTACCGGAGAGTTTTCTCTCTTTGATGTTCAGCAGCATTAGGACACATTAATTGTTGCCTTTAGATTTCCCCAGATGCTGGCTTAGCTTACCAATTAACCTGCTTCAACTTTTAATGATTCTATCATATGACAGAATGTAAACTCTAGTTATGTGTTTTCAGCACATAACCTCAAAACCATGGGAGTGGGTATAAGAACTCAAGCTTTTTTGTCCCTTTATGACTTTATTTCTCTCTGTAGCAAGATGGTGTAGATTACAGTCCATTATCTCATCAGTAGTATTGTTTCAGGGCTCAAATACCTTTCCACCAGTGACAAAGGCTTGTGGCACTCAGCATCATTCCTCTTTCAGATATTAGAAACTGCACTGTTCTCTGGCTCCTCTTGGACTGAATGCCATTGATTTTGTTCAGCTCCTGTCTCTAATCTTTGTACAGCCAGATGCTTTAATGATATGCCAAAAAAGTTCCCAGCAGGATATGCAACTGTGCCTCCTTACAGAGCTTTCAACAAACTTTTCATCTGTAAAGAAACTCCAAGATAAATGTAGAAAGAGAAAACAGTAAGGACAAAATTTAGGCTACAAGATAAATACACAATAAAGCTGTTTATCTCTGGTATCCACTAGGCATCTTATCAACTCGATTGGCTTATATCCTAGCTAATCTTTTACTCTGAAATGATAGGATTTTTCAAAGCTAAATATTTAAAAAAATCTTTTCCTGTCCTTGACATTTCTGGTCAAGGATTTCCTTTATAGATAGATGCTCCAGTACTCCAGATCTATCTGCTTATGCCCTGTGGAAGAGGGAAGAAGAAAGAGGCCAGTTGTTTGTACACATTACTGTAACATTCAATTTTATTGTGCGTGTTAGGATTCTTTCAAGATGCCAGTATTCTGGATCAGAGTCTGTGCAGCAGGGGAGCTACAAGCTGTTGTATTGGCACCTGTGCTCAGAAACTCTTTAGTGAGAACATAGAAGACAATTTCTTCAAGCTATGTATAAATCCTATTAGCATGGTCAGTTGACTACACTGATGTTAAACCAGCAATTAAGCCT
The DNA here is from genome assembly GCA_034509425.1 of Eopsaltria australis. Classification (NCBI taxonomy): domain Eukaryota; kingdom Metazoa; phylum Chordata; class Aves; order Passeriformes; family Petroicidae; genus Eopsaltria; species Eopsaltria australis. The sequence goes on from JAVTVJ010000207.1 coordinate 1,076,224, forward strand.
GACAAAACAGTGACAATATCTGTATTGTCAAGGCAGTCCTTCTAATGGAAGATACTATTTTTTGTCAAAGTGGAGTGGCATTTGTTAAGGACAACCTGACATAACACCAGAATATCCAGAACAACTCTGCTACACTTTTGTTGGCTTCCTTTAAAGCCAGTAGAAATGGTTGCAAATCCACATAAGCCTTTAATTGAATTAAACAAAATATGGGTTTTAATCGAAATAAACGTGTGCCTAGAATAACTGCACACGTTGATCCATGCAGAGGAACTAACTTTGCATTTATAGAGCTAAATAAGAACTTGCCAGCTATTTCACGCCCAGCTGATGCATATTCATTCCTGTGACCAAGGCAGCCCCCGGGTTTCAATAATAGTTACACCCTCTGACACAGAGCAGCACTGGAATTGGAGCTGTGAAAAGGCGCTAAAAGCACCTATTTGCACATCTTAATTTACCGTTCTCCAAAATTCTGGCCCATTCTGTAGTGAAATGGGGTTAACTTTTAGTGTAAGAAAAGTTCTCATGCTTTTTAATTTCCAAAAGCAATATACTGAAAATGGCTGCAACTGAGAGGCTGATCTAGCAGTTTGTGAACTGTGCTGTGTTTAAACCATCCACATTTGGAAGCCTTCTTTTTGTCATGTTTGCATAGATATGACAGAATTTACAAAATCCATTTATACGCCATTTGTCCTGCAATGTGGTCTTTACACTTTGTTTTGACTGACAGTTCAAAAAAAAAGTATATCATTGTGGAACAAAAGAGAAGGAAAATCTTTTCATGAAATGAGTGAATTACATGACCTACTTTCTTAGTGTATAAAAATGGGGAGATTAACATTTTCCCACCTTCCTGAGGTGTTCTCAGGTTTTATAAATCAAGAATGTGCTATGAAAATATCAAATATTATGTGGGATTCTGCAATCTAGATAAAGCTACCCTGTTGGTTATAGATATCTGCAGACTCTTAAGTTTCTTTATCTGGCAGGTTCTGAGACTTTTGTATCTGAAGCAAAATCTGTCCACATACAGTCCACTTCTACAAACCAGTGAGACCCTTCAGAAGTGACTGACTATTCCTAAATATTTTACTTTAAAAAAATGCAAGGTTTTGTTACTTTAAAAAATACTGGGTTTTTTTAACCTCTGGAACTGTCATATGTGAAGTACAAACACAGTAAAGACAAAACATTTCAGTTTTCCCAGAAAGTAAAATCACCAAGGTCGATCTATGGATAGGGGGGGAAAACAAATCTATATTAACAGAAAAGATAAGCTCTAAGCCTCTTATTTGAGAAAATTTCACACTGGAGTGAAATGCCATTGAAAGTACCTTCATCATAACCTTGAAGAGTCAATGTTTGTATTATTTAGAGATGTTGACTAACTGTTCAACTCATCCAGAGGCTAATGCCCAGAAATCATGGGTGCATCCAAAATGTCTATTTAAAAATCAAGTTCATTTGAGTTATAGAAAATCCAGAAAGACCAACACAATTATTTGCTTTAAAAACAATCCTTTTAAATGGCTTGAGATCAACTTAGTTGTAGCGGGACACAGCTTGAGGAAAAAAGACTTTGAGCTAATTACTGTTCTTATAATTAAATTTTCTGAGGAAATATTGATAGATTTGAGAAATCTTGACATACCTATCGAATGAGGTTCTTTATTTATATGTGTTTTTTCCATGAAAGTACTCACTTGAAAGCCCTGAAGGAAAAGAAAATGAATCTTGCCACTTACCCAGTTCTTCAGGAGGATACTATTTACTATGGGGTGCAAGAAAAAAGATCTTATTTAAAAACTGCTAATTATGAGCTCTCATTTATCAAACCATGTTAGTTAGTGATTAATGTTGGAGTTAAAGATAAGCCCAAGAATGCTTAGGGCCTCAATCTGCTGACCAGTTACTGTTGTGGCAAATATGCACATTCTATTTAATTGTGTAAATATGTATATTTGTACTTTCTAAAAGGAAAAAGCATAACTCAGGTAGAAAGGTGCAACAGGAAAATTAGGCATACACTCAAATCCCAGACTGAAATAGCTCATTGAGGACATTCGACCGTTCTGCAAAAAAGTCAGCTTATTCACTTGGCTTGTTATTGAAATAGACTGATAGAATCTGTGTAGTCAATAGTTTCCCTTCCAGGTAATTGATTACCTGCGTCAAGTCTACTGAATTCCTCACAGACCAAAGGCCTTGGAGAATCCATTTAACTGTTGTGCATATTTTAGTTTCCTAATCTATTGACCAGCATAGTAGCATTAATCTGCCTCTGCAATTTTCTGTTGACTTGATTCACACCTGCCTTGTAACACCTGAAAAAAAGTATTTTTAAAATGAAGATAAGACATCATCAGTTTTCTAAAGAGCAGAGTTAAATTCTTCCAAGATTCACTTCTTTATTTACTGTATCAGCACCCATTTAGGGAACTGTTTTTAACTCTTCCAGGACTGATCTGTAGTAATCTCCTTAGTACACCTTAATTCAGAGAACTTTCTGACTGTGTCCAAAAAGCTAAATCAAACCCAAAGACTTTCAGCTGTGCCTTAGCATTATAAAAGTACAAACAAAACCCAAATCCTTCCTCAGGCCTTTTAGGCTATTTTCCTTTCCCTCCCCTTTAAACCTTCTAGGCTCTGCAAAGTAAGCTAGTAATACTGCTAGAAGAAAAGGAAGAAAGGAGAAAAGCTTTGTTACCTCCCTCTTGGCCCAAAGACTGAGAATGAAATTATTTTGCTTGGAAGGGACATTAAAAATCTTCTAGTTTCAACTCCCCTGCCATGGTCAGGGACACCGTCTACTAGAGTTTGATCATTTAAAAATAATAAATAATAAAGGCTCACCAATTCTTGCTGTCACTTCTGCTAGTGGCTCTCATGCTTCTTTCACCTAACATTGTAGTGTTAGTTGTCAGTCTTTAGTGTTATCAGTCTTTAGTGTGGCACCTCAAAGGGTGGCTCTAATAGTTCCAGTTTATAGCATCGTTTCAGCAACTGAAAGGGTAGCGACACAGGCATTTTATGAAGAGTTATTAGGCAACCTACAACAGATAACAGCATTAGAACAATTAGCTACATTCATCAAGATCACCTGAACAAGGAACAGCATGTCAGACACATTTGTATCCACTTCAGAAGAGAATATAAATCTCAATGTGTAAATTTAGAAGACTTATTAGACTTTCATGCCTTGACAGGTGTTTTATTTTCATTTCATTCTACACTGCAATAAGTTGCTGACATACAGCTATTTCTTTCAGTTGTGGAATCAAGCCAGGGTTTTTTGCAGCCATATGTCTCCTGGCCTAGTGATAGAAAAGAGGATTCATATAATAGTGTTCACCCTGTAGGGTTAAAAAACTTAATACTTTTACATCACACCCAATTAAAGGCAGATTAATAAATTGGAATACACTTAATGCTGGAGGCAATTTTTTAAGGGTACTTGTGCTTACTGAAATGGGACACTGAGATAAAGAAGTATTATGCAATCTATGTTGAGGTCCTTGTTCATCACAAATTACCTGTAAGATTGAGGAAATCACTTTGAACAGACGTTGTTTTCAAGAGTGTTTATTTTATAAGGTAGCCGAGCAAGCTGGAATTGGGATGCTCAACTATTCCATTGGGTTTAGTATGATTTGTACTAATAAATGTAAGCATCTCAAAGCTCAATCTCCATAGGGTTTTTTAGCAATATTGAATATCCAAAGCTACCAATTCAAGTAGCAATTACTTCTTACAGACTTGCTCAGATCACTAACCAAACCAGTGTCAGAAATGAGAAAACGGTTCAAAGATCACTGATCTCACTACAGTCTAGTGATATTCCATAAAACAGAGTAAATATTACAAAACTACACAAGTAAATGAAGGGCACAGATATCTTCCTTATCAAAAGGGAAAAATAGCTGACAAGAAATATCAATCTGAAAGAAAGAAAGCACCACAGAGACAATAATGTGTGCCATTTACTTTAATTAGTGAGTGGCTATCTGCTGTTCTAACAAAAAAGACACTTCAACAAAATAGAATGAACCTACATGACTCCCTTGGCAAATGTAGAGCAAAATAACTTTCTTATTAAAAGGATATAAAATTCAGCAGAAAAAAGACAAAGACAAAAAGGATAAGAAATGCACCTTCAGCAAAATATACAAGTAAACTACAAGATGAATACTGTGCAAATGTAATAATTTGAGAATACAAACCCTTTCTCCACATCATCATCACAATCACAGCTGGGAAGTGCTTGTTAATGTTGCAGCAGATGGCATACCTTTCATTAAAAATTTTTAAATAGTTTTAAATATTTTAAACAGCAAAGAACTATATTAAAAGGAAAAGCGTTTTGCTTGCTAAAAACTTCAGGTAATTGTATTTGATATCTAATTTTTTTTCTGAAAATTATTAATTTATCTTTATTCTTAGTGTATTTTCTTATCATTTTGTCATATGGGAAACATCATACTGCTGGGGGAAGTACTGCTCTACCTATGAACTAACCAGCTCCAGTTCCAGTGTAGGCACAGCTCACTGACTCCCTTTCAGTATGGAACCCGCCTGCCAGTGCAAGACACACCAATTTTGAGACTTTGGTCTAGCTTTTTCCGCCTACAGCACGACATCAGAAGTGCTTACTCACTTGCTTTTGAACTTCTCACTTCTCACATTCTGTTTTTAGTCTTTGCTTTTCTCAGTCTTGGAGTCAAGTAAAAACTCCAGTGCTTCAATTTACATTTCTGTAGGGAATGTTAACATCCTTTTACATTTTTTTCTTCATCGGTTATCTTTCAAACCATAAACATGCACTACAATAAAAATTACTCTTTTGTTACCCACAGTAGATTGTTTGTGCTTAGATAAAACAACAAAACCAGGACTTCTATCTCCCTAGAGAGTGCAGTCCAAATGTTAAAGTTTCAATGAGATGTCTGTAGTCATCTGTTTGATGTAAGCCCTTGAGTTATGAAGGGGAGAGATGAGCACAGAGGTTGAGGGGAGCAGTCACTGGGGATACTCTTTACTGAGTTACTTGCTTATATACAGGGTGTATAAGCATAGGGACATAGGTATCCCTGTCAGTAGGATCAGAGACCTCTGAGACAGCACTTGGGAAGAATCTGTCAGGAAAAACTGAAAAAACCCAAGCCTACCACACAAGAAAAACCCCAAAAAAATCAAGGAAAAAGTTTACTCCAGACTGACTCATGCAATTTTTCAAATCTTAAGCAAGACTGAAACACTGAGTAGATCTAATGAAACTGAAAACAAAAAGCTACAATTGCATTCCTTCTTTTAGGATGAGGGAAAAATTCCTGTCTCATTCCAGAGGAACTAAGAGAATGTAATAATGCCTTAGTGGCAAAAGTCCCCCCAAAGGCTTATCACAGCAGGGATGGTGGTGGGGAATCAATTGTCTTAGACTGACTTTAATTAATTCTATAATGAGCATATAATTTCACCCTCCTGCAGTACAAAACATATTAATTATGAGTACAAGGACACAAACAATAAAATTGAAGCAAAACTAGGACGTGATTTCCTTTCATTCAAGTGCTAAATAGAGAAGGAAAAATAAGGCAGTAGCTCAGAGCTTTCTAACTGATGCCTGATTAAAAAGAAACCATACAAAAATCCTGGCATAATTAGCTATGCATACACCACATTCATTTTTCTAATTTAGATCTTTTCTAGTTCCTTGGGTAGGGTTTTTTATTTGGATACACATTTCATTATCTCAAAAAGTCTCTCATTTCAACCCTTGGAGAAAATGTCAGTCTTTCTTCAAGGCACAGTAATGAGATGCAAAGGGTGTATACATATAGAGAAATTGGAGATATGATATTACAGAATTAAAATACTTTACAAGTGTTTATTAGTTTGCTACAGTTCAAGAGGAAAGAATAGAATTGGCTTGAATGAGTCTTCCAGATCTGGAGAAAAGAACCTTGAGGCATTTTATTTTTACTGAATTCTTAAGCCCAGATGGCTAATAAAGATCCAATATAGGTACTTTATCCATATAACTGGTATGACCAGTTACATCAGTCTCTTGAATTAACATCTGTCCAGATACTGTAGTAGACTTCCTTCGTCATCCACCCATTGTCTATGTCCCACAAAATACTGTTTTCCTCTGCCTCTTCCCCTTATAAACAAGGATGCCTTACTTCTGGACAATGCAGTAAGTGTGGATTCTGTTGGAATGGATCACTGATTCTCCTGTGCAGATCTATGAATAATTTCCTACAGATGGTATTTATACATAAAAATGCATTGTATTATTACTAACTAATAACTGCCACCTGAAATATCACCCAGGAAGCAGAACACCTTTCTTGCACAGTCATTTGTCAGCCTGCCCAATACTGTGACAAAGCTCTGGTCACCTAAGTAGCAACTCAAATCTCTGCAGTAACAACTGCAACAGAAATTGACCTTTCTCAAACCAGTTTACCCGTGGCAATACTAACACCTGTCACATTGTAGTTATTTTTTGACCAGCACAATTCTCCTCCTTCACTGTGCTCCAAAAGCGAAGAGACTGTCCTAATTTTCAGTGAAACAGATTTATGATAGGCAGCACCACACTTCAGCAAAAAAAGCAGAATACACAGACTTGCCAGTTTGTCCCAACTTGCTATTTATTCTAGCAATAGTGCTGACAAATATTGAAAAAACACTGACATAAGTTAAACCAAAAGTTATATAAACACTCATCACAAGTTTTTATTTCCTGAAAGTGACAAATCTCTTTGGAACCTTCACTTTGTCATTATGAAAAGAATAGCCCTTTCCTCACAGTTACACTGCTTTACTTTTGACCTAGGGAAATTATACTGTCAAGCATTTCAGAGGATGACGTGACAGCACTTTGTCTCTTTTGTATCTGGGGAGTGGAAAAGGGAAAGGAGGAAAGAAGAGAAGGTATACATGAAAGCAAAAATGCAGATCTAGCTAGGAAAGCACTTACAAATAGATTATTGCACCAGCAAGGCTTGTGTTGCTATTGTCCAAAGATTTGATTCTGTTTGTTGGGTTGTGCTAAGGGAAGAGGTGAGTGCTATGCTTGGCGTTTTCAGAACATTCACCACACAATAGCAGACACTCCTGTCACCTAGTATGGGATATATTGAATCCAAATGACACAGCTGACAAAAAGAGTTATGTAGCTCCATGAGCTTGTGTACTTTATTGCTTACATTAGCTCCTGGGAAGAGAAAAAGGGATCTCAATGGGCTGTAAATCTTCACTGAAGCTCCTCATGACATTGTCTCCTTGCATTAGGGAAAGTGAAGGTGACATGTGGTACCTGCCCATCATGAGTATGGCCAGCATGAGATGTTTCTGATGCTCAGCTGTCTGACACCTCTCACAGCAAACAGCCAGAACCCAAGCATAGACTGAAGGGAATGAAATTGCCAATACATCTTTTTGGAGACATGTTTCAATTCTCATTATCCACATGGCTGTAGAAAGTCTTCAGAGAAAGATTTAAAATTCTTTGCAGATTGATATAAAAAAAAAAGGGGGTTTGTACAAAAAAAAAAAATCATTAAAACATTTACCTTATTGTCCTTCTCTTCGATAAAGCAATCTGTAAATGTTGCTGACAAAGCCTTACAATATTTAATTTTCTGTGCAGTTGCAAACCTAACAGCTGCCAAGTCACAGCACTGCCTTCTAACAACTGCCTTGCTGTCAGTGAGTGAGAAGGTGTAACTTAGGTTAGTTTAGTCACATTGGGGACATCAGGAAGGCATCCAGCTACCAGTATGATAAGACTTGAGGCTAGATTGGGCAAGTTAGCTGGAAGAAAAATAATGCTGTTTTTTAGCCCACTGAGTCATAATTAGTTGTTAGCATTTGGATGCTTTTGACACTTTCTGATTTCCTTTGATATTCCTGCAGTCTAATGCCATCAATCTCAGCTAACTGCAAAACTTAGGCAAATTGAAAAAACCAACAAGAATTAAGTACAAAAAGTACATTTTGCTGTTAGTAAGTTCTGACCATTATCTGTCACAAGCCAGTGTCTCTGATGGCACAGAAGGTAATTTTGCCTCTGTATCCACATCTGACAGGCCATCATAGCTCTATTTGTGCTCTCTGGTGTCCTGACTTACAGTGTGTTAGCCTAGAATCACTCAGACAGAGTAACCGGGGTATTACTCAAACTCCTTTTTACAGCTACCAGGGTCAGCATCTTCCTGTTATCTGTAGGTCTGAGGGGAATAAGACTTTTTCTTCCTTGCTAAAGGAAAGATCTCAAGACGTGTTTCTTCTTATAATGGGGCATGCTTTTACTGGTAAGACTTAGAAAACAGGAAATTAAGAGGGCTAAAACCGTGTAGCCCTGTTCTGTCATGTGAGATGGGATTGATTTAAAACGATTGGCCTGTTGCACATTCCTCTTACCAATTTTCTTATTTCTACTTTATGATGTCTGACTGCTGTGTTACTAATGGCATTAGCTCTGCTGCTGGAGCATGCTGCCATGCATGTCATAAACTTTCATATACATGTGGCATTACAAGCATGACAATTTGACATCTGCTCAGTTAAAAGCATATTTACAAGAGATTACACAAACCAGGAGAGTTTATCCATCTTTCTTTCAGAGATTAGCCCTGGTAGGCAAAGCCAAGAATGAATGTAACCTATGAATAGGGAAAGACTGTCACTTGTTTCAGCAAATCAACATAAGAGTTGTTTCCTGACAGCAGTCTCTGCTTAAGCTGTGGCTATATAAAGCTGCTGAAGACAAACCAGCTGGCTAATATCTGTGTGAGGTGCAGAGTTCTCATCGGGAATATACAGTATCAAAGTAAGAGCAACTTTGCATTTCAGTGCTTTACATAACTAAGTTTTGGCATGATAATGAGTCCAATGTGAACAGTGCACAATATTCCTTTGCTCCCTTCACACTCATCAAATAATCTCTCCCCAGGAGACAGTCACATATACTATGTTGCTCTAACTCTTACCACAGCCTGGAGTACTTAGTAATTTTCAGGAAAATCCTTACCTGTCGTTTGCTTGATTTGAGATTTGAAATATGACAGAGCATATTAAAGGCATCCTTTCAACAGACTCACCCAAGCTATGCTTTGTACAGTTACTGCATGTATATTTTATGTGCATATATAGATATATAGTGGTGAATAATTCAAAGAGAAGGATACACAGTACAAGGGGGACATGATGTGCTCATTTGATCTGCTTTGGTAAAGTTATTTTCCATCACAAAATTTGAAGAAATGATGTTCACTTAAATATTTAATAGTATGCAGAGACATCAGCATGTATTTTTCTTTGAAAAATACATAATTATATCAGTTTATAATGATGACACTAATGCTAAAATTATTTAAATTAGGTTTAACATGGGTAAGGAAGTTTCTGTGGGGGTTAATGCTTTTTCAGCATCCTGTGAACACTGTACTGTTTGTACTTCTTTTAAGTGCAAAGCCCCGTTATAAAACCCAGTCCATAAAAACAACATCATGAAGCTTTGTTTCCCCAAAGAACCTGTGTACAGTTTAGTTGAATTTAGAAGTCAGAAGATTTGCATAGACATGCACACATACACAGATACTATAACTAACTTCCCTGTACATTCTCTGTAATCACTTGGTTCTTTCTTCTTCTGTAATCTCTTCCTATTCAGCAAAATAACAGCAAAATGGAACACTATTTTACTGATAACTTGTATAACAGGAGGTGAAACAGCTGAATCTCTAACCTGCAATTAAGGTTCAGTGATTTTGATATCAATATTTGATGCAATAAATTGTACCTATATTCAGTAATCCAATTGGACTTTCAAGGACATCTAAAGACAGGGGGCTTGTAAGGTGTGTGCACTTCTGTGAATTCTTTCTGTTTACATTTCCAGCTGGATAATGTGAGTCAGCTCTGGTCCAGAAGCCACATACAGTCATATTATCAGACCACTGTGGCCAGAATATGCATTTCCTCTGCTGCATTCTAATAGGGTCCCTAAAGATTGTAAATAAGATATTTGTTTAGACACTTTACCACATAAAACTCCTGGATGAGAATTAGGTTACACCTATTTACTTTGGTTTTTGAGCAGAAGAAAATAATGCAAGTGTATTTGTCAATGAAAAGGTGTATGGAGTTTCATAGGACCAAATCAAAAGAATAATTATATTCCTTTAATATGACTGAATAAATAGTCACAGGAAACAGAGGTTTAGTAAGTGTTTGCTACTTTATTCCTGTATCTTTTGGGTGTATGATACAAAGTCTTTCTGGTATGCTTATCCAGCCTTAGTCTAAAAAAAGGAAAAAAAACCAAGTCTCTACCAGAAATCAAAAGAATCTCCTCCATGTGTCGAAGTGTAACAAAAGTTACAAGTGCTTTTGAGAGAAGTTATCATACAAGGCATTCTGCTTGATCAGATTCTCCACCATCACAGTAAATACCAGATCCATGTTGCACCTGGTACTTGATAGAATTTGACAAGCAGCCTTGACTGTTCACGCGATCCCTGGCATCTACAAGTCTTCCACTGCACCCCTTATGTCTTAACCTGTGCTGTGTAAGCACAAACCCTTCCTTTCCTCCCAGCTATTGCAAACCCAGTAAAATTGTGTATCAGAACACAGGAAATCTAAGAAAACAGTGCAGCTGAATGAAATGGCTGCAGACTCACCACAGCAGGCCAGTACACTCATGAACAGCCCTCTAGCACACGGGGGTTTCCAGCACTCCAGTACCCCTTAGCCCAGGACACTGATGAGCAGCACCCTTGAAAATTACCACATGCTTGGAAATAACCTAAAAACTAAACACTAAACCTGTTGTTAAAGGTCTAATCATTTCTCCTAAGCATATGAAGAAATTGTTCCCAAAAGTGCGGTATCTATTGTTATCTGATTTTAAAAGGCCATAGAGACAAAAACTATAAAGTTTTTGACAATTGAAAAATTTCTATGATGAGGAAGGTTACTTGATTCACAGGCTAGATCTCTATCCTAAGTCTCTATTACTGCTAGCAAAACCTCATTAAATCTCAATAGATAGCTCTTCATCTACTTTGGTGTACAAAGTGTTTGTACATAGCTTATTTTTAACCAGTCCATTTGTTATAGTGTCCTTTTATCTTTCTCAATCTCATGCTACCATTCCACATTTTCTATACAACAACAACAGAATAGGCCGCAATTGAAAAGTATTTCTATTGATGTAACTGGCATGTGGTTCAGGTGCATGATCTTCCTCAGCAAATATGAAACAACTACACTTTTCTGCCACTATAATCCATTTTCCAGCCAAGAGTCCCAAAATTATTGCTCTTTACTGAAGAACGTGTGAGAAAGGTCATCAAGAATATAAGTTCTCTATGGGATCCTTCCACTTTGCCTCATAATTAAATCTGTTGAGCTTTGATACTTCACTGAAATTAATGTTCAAAAAAAAATTAGACCTTTATGCTTGGCTTAAAAAAATAATAAAAAAATCAGTATCTTGCTTTGTTCTCCAATAGTGCAGACAATAGGCTTTTGCAAATTGACACTCACTGTCAAACACCATTCTCGTGAGGCAAGATCAAAACAACACAGCTAGATATATGTACCTGAGCTGCAAATGGAGTTTGTGTACCTAGGCACTGTATAGATAAAGAAAGCAATCACAAAGTAGCAGAATGTCTTATTAAACCTTGGAAATCATTACAGTTTATTCCTTCCCTGCAGGAAAAAATTAAAAAATATTGTTTCTGAAACATTAAAGTTGTTGGAACACATTTGTTTCTAGGAGAGGAGCACTGTAAAACCTCCATCACCCAAGGAAGCTGGAGGAGCTGGCAATGAACTCGGCTGCCCAGAGCCGGGGTTCTGCCCTGCTCCTCTTGGTGCCTGCACTGCCCTGGGCCCCGTGCAGCCCCTGCGAGGCAGCAACCCAGGGCTGGCCCTGCTCCCTGAGCCCTCACCCTCACCCACTCTGGTCCCCTCTGGGAACAGCACAGCCTGTGACCCCAGTGAGGTGACAGTGCCCCAGACACAGCTCTGGAGCAGTCACAGGTCTGGTAGTGACAGTGCCCAAGGCCCTGATGCCTTCAGCTGTTTGTTCCTACCCCAGTCAATGCTCCTACCCAGCAGGTAACCACACTCAGCCAGCCTCAGGACCATGGGCAAGTTGCTGTCATTAATCAGCAAACCCAAAATTATCCGTACTGTGTTGTACACTGATAAACACCTGAGTAGAAATCCTTTCTTCATGACACTGTCTTTATTATTGTACCAGACATTTTCAGTTCACTTCTCTGTCTAAGCATATATAATTCAACCTTTTCTGAATTCTACCACCTTGCTGGTCATAGAGGCTGGAAATCACCCAGCAAAGGGCAGAATGATTCCACAGGTAGTGAAAAACTAATTAGGTAAAAAGTAGTTGGAGAGGACCCCACTAGCTTTAGGCAAAAATAAAAAAAAAAAAAGGATAAGAAAAGGTTTCAAAATCCAGACCCTAATTTTCCTGCTATAATCTGCCTGAGACTTGCTTTAGTCTTTCATCATCATTATGGTGGGCTTAGAGCCTTAAATCTCTTCTTATCTCTACATTTAACATTATAGGGGAAGATAATCAAGTAAGTATATGAGAAAAATATTACCAAACAAAGTTAATTAACATCTCTTCTACCATTAAAACTCTCTGTGTGAATGAAAAAATATGGCATAAAGTTACTTCTTATGACTTCTGTTACCTGACTCTTCTAATGATCACATAGGACATAGTCAACTACTCTCAGTAAATCTGTGGAATAAAATATATCCATTATTTCTGCCTCATAAAACTGCACAAAATTTATTTTGTAGAAATATGGGGTAATTATGTTTGGTGATTCCTGGTTGTGAGGCCAGTCCTTTCACAATTTCATAATGCATGCCCTCTGCAACAGTCTGCATCTCCACAGCACAAGCTATGTTAGCAGCTGGAAAGCTGGTCAAAAATCTACACTTCCTTTCCAGGCCATTAATGAGGCCTCTGTCCTAGCCTTACATAATGTTGCTGGAGAAATAGGAATTTCAAGGGCTTCAAATTGTGCAGAGCCATTGGAAAGATTCCAGTCAGCTGGAATAACAAATGTCGTGGGAGTGAAAGATGCTGCATCAGACCCTCACAACATGGCAGGGTCGATTTTCAAATTTCATTTTTCATTTATGCAGGTGAAGCAAATGTTATCCTGTGGGAAATGTGTGGTTAAATAAGGTACATCCAGTAAAAATTTTAGAAGTACCAGATGGAGAAGAACCAGAAGGTACCAGTAATCAACAGTATCACAGAATGAGAACATATCTTGTTCTAAACTGTCCTACCAGTGGTTTTATTCCTAAGACGATTCAGGCAACTCCACAAGAAATGAGATGTTGGAAGATTTTTACTAATATGGCTGGTTTTGGCAGATGAAAGGCTTCCACTTTAAATTTCAAGAAAAATTTAGTCTTTTTTTTCTATTATTATTTAAGCAGAATGCTAAGAAGAAATAAGGCAGCCAAGAAGGAAAGAAGAATTTGATGCCCAATGAAAAAAACAGGTGATAGAGAACATTGGGGATCAGAAAACCATTCCATAATTGAGATTTCCATCCCTGTTTGTGAAAAACCAGGTACCAAACATAAATGCATCAACTGGAAAACAGACATGGGGAGTATTAGATAAATTTTTTCTCCTAGGCTCCATCTCCCCATTTGCACATCTGTGCAGAAGAGAGAAACTCCTGAGAGTATGGGGGGGAAAAAGGAAGGAGAAACAATTCATTTTTAAAGACCTATTTACCACTGGCAAGAAAAAAAGTAACAAGTACAGGTATCTTGGTCATGGAAGAACTCAGAGCTACATTTTTTTTCTGGTGAGAGGTAACCAAGAAGGATAATTAAACCTCAGAGGCATTTTTTTGTATTGTGCAATTTTTCTTTGAGTAGAAAACAAGCTTTGAGGGTGCCCCAAGACACTCTTAGGTTTGCTATGGCCACAAATGCAGACAACAAATGAAGATATTTTATTGATTTGCTCCTCTGTTTCATGAGAGGAGGCACCTTAATATTCACTAGGGACAAAGCACTGTCAAAAAAAGAAAAGAAAAATTCTACACTAAATGGAGTAAGAAAGAATATTTTCAGGAAGGGCAAGGGTTTATTTTAAGTCATCACCTGAAGCAGCCTGTCTTGCTGATGAACAAGTGTATTTGCATGAATAAAAGTTGCTTGGTAGATTTCATATGAGGAAAAAAACAAAAGAAAGGTATGTTATATGTAAATTATTTTTTTAAATGCTGTAAATGCTTGGTTCTGAAATCAGCAGCGGTACAACAGAAGCGTTTTCTTGTATAGAGTTAATTCATGTGTAGAGTTAATTTCTGTGCAGTTGGGTTGGTCATAACACCTCACAGTTTACAAGGCCTCCCAAGAACCTACGGCAAAGTGAATTTCACATACTTAAGCCTCACATTGTAAAACCTTTCTTGTTACACAGACATACACAGAAATTAAACTCCAGATAAGCCACTCCCCTTCTGCCCGCCCCTGCTGACAAGAGAGAGACAAGGGCAGAGGCTCTGGGTTGGGATAATGATTCACTGAAAACAAACACCAATGGAATAAGGAACACACAGTAACAGCAGCAATTTTAAGAACAAAAGTATACAGAAAGGGAAGGTGCTTTCCCCACAAAAACTTGTTCGCCACCTCAATTTAGTTCTGTGTGGTGACCAGAACAAAGTCAGGATGGTGGCTGGTTCCATCACTAGTGTTTCCCATACCCAAGACACTGGAAAACAATGATGGACAAACCCCCAAAATGAGATTGTCTGAGTTGCACCATCACTTTTGTGGGCAGCTGTGGAGGCAGTGTTCAACTTGGTTCAGCTCCTCATGCCTCATTCACCACTGCTTCATTTCCTGCACCTGTTCCTGGTCTTCCACTTCTCCATTCCCAGTCCTTTTTCTTAGGACTTTGGACATGAATCTTGTCCTTTTCCCTTTAACTGGTGTTTGAACGTTTCTGAAAATGGTAATAAATAATATCAGTTTTGAAGTCAAGACAAATGGCAGATTTGAAAAGGTCTCTTTGCAAAAATAAAAGCAATTTTATTCAAATATTTTTGATTTTCAAAGATTTCAAGCAAATCAAAACCTGTCTTCAAAGCCATATGGATTCAGAATTTCAGGAAAGCAGGAGTAATAAGACCTGAATTTTGAAGTGCTTCATGTTTATCTTTAGGGGTTTAGTGTAATTTTATACAGCTAGAAGAGAATCTGTGGGACAGTATTCTCCATTTGTGATTCTCATGTAACCTTAAAGCTATCTTTTTTGCTTTTGCTACAGCCAAATGAATGTAGTAATTAATGTTACTCTTGGTTTTGGTGCATGTTTTGTTTATTAATTCTTAGTTAGTTAGTTAGTTTTCTCCAGGAAGCAGTATACCAACTTTTGGAAGTACAGAGATAGCCTGGGGGTTCTTTCAGCTGTGCACAGCCCCAGCATCAAAAGGATATTATCATGGAATAAAGTTGCCAGGAGGCAAATACTATTTATGAATCCTCTGGTCCTATAGTGCTGTAATGATAAGAAATGTCACTGTGGCATATTGTGCTGAATAATAAAGATTCCTTACCTAACCTCTTTGAAAGTGCAGGGAGCTCAGGCTGCTGGTTATCATTAGAAAGGGAAAAGATATTTTGGCTTTTCTACTTGAAAATGCACTGAAAACTTTTCTATTAATTATGTCTGTGGCGGAGCAAAGAGTAGGAAGTTCTGAAAATATCTACTGTAGGCACATGAAATATAGTTTGACTATTTATATTAAATAAGTTCTAAATATAACTAACTTTAATTTCAGAGAGTAATTAAAAAGGTAATTAGTTAACATTGCTGTGTGACATCATTCACCAAATTATTCATGGGAAAATCATGAGGATACTTGGTGTGTTTACTGGGATCCTCCTGTGATGTTAATGATGAGCAGTACAATGGTGTTCTGTGTAAATAAATATACCTGGACATTTTCAGGGTTGTATTGCATATGTAAAAGGTTACAAAACATCAGGTAGGGGGATAATAAAGTCCTTGAGTTAACTTGATAAAACTCTTGCTTCTTCTGGTATGTCTTTCTCCCCTCCCCCCAGTTTAACTGGCATTAGTTTGGGAAAACCCTCAGCTGAGCTAACGTGAAGTGCCTGCACAGACAGGAAAACCAGCTGTGAGTGACCCACTAATCCTACAGTGGAGTTACAGTGCTGAATACACACTGTGTGAAATTAGGCCATAGTTAACAGCTGATGCTATCATCACATCAGCCACTGCATCACACATTCAAGCTCTGTGTCTGTAATAGAACTCCTCTCCTATCATCTCATGAGCCTTTTATGATTTTGCTAATTCTGTTTCTTTTCATTGGTCTGAATTGTGACTGCAGCTCTTTCCCTTGCCTGTGTTTCTGCACTGAGTTCTAATCCCTCTGCTCTAGCAGTGCCTCCCTCCCTGCGCAGGAAACAGCTGGTGGATTAGAACAGGGTAATGGTTGTTCTAGGACCTCACATGGAGAATGGAGAAGAGACATTTCAAAGCTGCATCACAAATGGGTTGGATGGAGCTCAATTATGCCAGTTTAATATCTCCTAAATACAAACCCTGGCTTCAGTTACAGAATCACAGAATATTCTGAGTTGGAAGGGACGTACAAGCATCATTAATTCCAATTCTTGAATGGCCCAGGACAGGGATCAAACCTGCATCTGTGGCATTATTAGCACCATGCTCTAACCCATTGAACAAATTTCAGTTGCTGACAGTATCCGTCTTTTTCTATTATTACTTTCTTATTTGCTTTTTTATATCTGTACAAAGACAGCACCGTAGAGCAGAATTCCTTATTAAAATTACTCATACAAATACATTTTTCTGTGTGCATGATATGAAAGCTACAGAACATAGACAAAAAAAATTCAACAGGGTGTATACATGTAAATAAAGATATGTTCATTGCTCTTAGCAATATGGTAGCTTAGTCTGCTCAGAGATTATATAAGCATTTGTACAAGCAGTACCTCCACTGTCAATGCAATCTTCTGCTTCTATACATTGTTGTATTCACAACAAAATTTCCATTTCTTCAGTTAAATTACCAAACTATGCAAATGTATGCAGAAATTAGCTCAAGAGGAGAAAGCACATCAATATATGAGTCCATCTGAAAATATGAACGTAATTTGTGGGTAATTTTTATGCATTTTTATTGAGAAAATCATCATAACTCTGTGAGGAAGTATACAGAAGACTGTCCCACTGGATGGATGGCTCTTTGAGTGCCTAGCATGGGTTAAAAAAACTTCGGAACTCTTTCAGGGAACATAATAAAGCTAAGAATAGAAGTAAAAGTAGAGAAAACTAAGAACCTTGCACAGACGAAAAATAACCAAGAAACTGATATTCCTAAAGAAAAATATCATTGATTAGAGTTATGCTATCAGAAAGCAAATTGACGGTATTTGAACGGACATGAGCAGATGATCTCAAGAGGTTCCTTTTAAACAAAACAATTCTGTGGCTCTGCAGATTTAATCCTTCTCTGTGGACATGCATTTCACTTGGCAGATTCATGTAGAGAATGTATCATGGAGAATGAGTTATATTATAATCATTTAGTCACAGGGAGAATTAAACACTGACATATATCTTTATCTAACTGCTCATGCATGAAAGAAGACTATAAATAGCCACCAAAGAATTAAAATTGGAACCTAGGTGAATCTTAAGCAATACTTAAATTTATTACAGAAATAAAAGTCACAGTAGCTCATTTTATTTTCCCTCATTTCTAGGGATAAATATATGGATGAAGCATAGGAAGTTGCTGATTTAGGTTTATTGCCTATCCTTGTAAGTACTCAAACTACATTTTGACACACATTTGAGATATCAAAGCACTGGATACACCAGCAGGGTCTAATTGCCCTGACCAGCCTGTATGCACCTTCCTTTTCAGTCTTCTTGTGCAACATCTCCCCTTTCTGATCACAGTCCTTGGGATCTGCCCTTCTAGAGCACACCTTGAGCCAGGCTTCTGTGAAAGCAGCTAAGCTGTGAGAAAAAACTGAGAGTTGCCCCACGCTGATCCTCCATGTATGCACCCTACACTCTTTGGCTCCAGAGCCACACCTGAACTCCTGCCCCTGGTCCTTGGCTGAGCTGCACCATGGCTGTGCCATGCCTGCCTTGTACTTTGCCAGTCCTGATCCTGCTTTGTTGACTTGACTCCCTGTCTCAGACCTATGCAGAAGGTTCATAGGATCATCTGCTTTTTCAAGAAACCTCAAGACATTCCTTCTAAATTTGATTGACTGTTTTAATTATGTATTACTCTGAGAGGTTTTATTATTTCTGATGTATTTTAACTGCAGGGTTGTGAGGTAATTAGAAGGTTTTGTTGAACAGCTACATAAAAATTAAATGAATTTTTATTAAATTGTTACCTCTAGTGCTATCTAGTGAAAGCTTGATGGGATCTTTTCATGGATATCCCTGCAGGCTTCTAATTGACAATGAACCACAGTGCTGTTTTCTCAGTTAAAAGATGCCTTCAAACTTCTGATTTGTAGCAGATCCTCCTGTGGTCATCCGATTCCTATGAATAAACTGCCAGCTTTAGAAAATAGTGATGCTTTGTTGCATCATACCTTCCATGACACCACTCATGGTTTCTCTCTTACTATTCATTTTGCAAGGTTAATTATTCCAACTGTTTTGGGGATTTTTACTGTA
This sequence comes from Eopsaltria australis, assembly GCA_034509425.1. Taxonomy (NCBI): domain Eukaryota; kingdom Metazoa; phylum Chordata; class Aves; order Passeriformes; family Petroicidae; genus Eopsaltria; species Eopsaltria australis. The sequence goes on from JAVTVJ010000207.1 coordinate 1,095,032, forward strand.
AAATAAGTCACAAACAGGATGTAAGCATACTGTAGGGAGAATGAGGAACTGAGTTTAATGACCATCAACCCTATAGAGTTTAATAGCATTTAAACCCACTCCCTCCACTTTTGGGGTTATGTTATTTTTTCTGACACTTTTCTAGGTAGAAAATTTAGTGCATGAAACACATATATGTATTTCAATATTTAGAAATATTCCTCAAGTACAAACAACTTCCAATTTTATCTGCTGAGACACAAAAGAGAAGCTGTTTTTAAGAATGGTAAATAGTTTGAAATTGTTTCCTTTGAAATAGACTATCTCCTGGGAAGAAAATAGTCACATAATTTTTCTTTCAGTGTTTCTTCCTGCCATCCTGTCAGCAAGGCAAACTTTGCTTTCTCCCAAGGAAATATATATGAGATAAATCCACCACACAACTTGCAGTTCCTTACAGGTAGATGCTGTCAATATGTGTGTAGGTCTCTTGCCTTTCATGTTCTGTTTCCATGGCTGCTTATGTTTGCTGCCTTTGCAGGCTTTGATGTACGCTCTATCTTTCTTCACATTGATTCTTCTTACATTGCAAATTATCACAAGAAAGGGATCAAATACAGAACATTTGGCTCCCATTTTGGTTCAAACCAGCATATGAAAGGAAAGTTTTCCTGCAATGTCTTGCCTACGTATCATTACAATGCAGACAACTGCTGCAGCTCCTGGCACCTGTGGGCCAAATAAACTATATTCATATGCAACTCATAAATAAAGTTACACACTTGCTGAAGAGCAAAGTATATTTTGTGGTTTTATTTACCCACAATTAAGATAGCAAATGCAAATGCACAGATTTTTGTGATACTAGAAAAAGGCAACATAAGAAAATGCTATATGAAGTTATCTGTTCTGTTTCTGGCAGAGTTTGATCAGATTGTTTCCAAAGTACATCCTTATATGCATATGCATACTGTATTTTCTACAGTCTTCTGGGGAAGAGCCAGATTTGTCCTCTGAATCTCTCTGGGAGCAAAGGTAGAAGGAATTTGGACCTGATATGCCTTCTGTGTGGTGCACCACACAGAGTAATAAAATTTATTTTTATTTGAGTAATAAAAATAAAATAGACTAATGACAAGAGAAATAGAACTACTAGAAAAGAAGCTGATTCAAATTTTCCAGTTGTATCACTAACTAGATAGCAAGGTCTCACAAACTGGGTAAACCACAGCCTGGAATGTTTATTGCTGGGCAAAGGGTAACTATACAACTATTCATTAAATTGCAGTGTTTTCAGATCTAATAATTCCTCCTTATCTGTTGTCCTCTCCCCTCTGCTGTCTGTAAAGGTCCTGTTATTATGCCTGTTCTGAAAGAGAAGTCTGTAGATATTAGCATATGAAAGCACACTCTGATTGATACTACCTGTTGCGTAGGAATGAAATTGCTTGATTAGGGAAATTTAGGGATTTTGCCAGATTTAGCTGCTTTGCTGCATATGCCTGACACAGAGGTGGTCACCCTCATCCTCCCCTTCCTTCCCATGTTTCAATGCCTGATGGATGTAATGATATAGAAAAAGATGTGCTAATCCCTCACATGGAAGCAAACAGATTCCACTGTAAAGTTAAACTTGTGTCTACAAGGATTCACTCTGCTCCTTGCTCCTCACAACAGTGCTAGAAGTGATTCAATGAGATTTAGTTTTTATATTAAGAGACCTTGTCATGCATAAACCATCATCAGTTGTGCTCACTGGAATATACAGATATTTTCACACTCTTGATACAATCTGTACGACCTCTGAATCCTCTGTTCTTTTGATTTGAACCTTTCTGATGCATATTAAGCAAACATTATGCTTAACATAATCACAAGCAGGGTTTTTGTTTATTTCTCTTCTGAGAGGATCAAAACACTAAAAATTGGCTGTATGGAGGAAATAAAATCCTCCTGTTCTCAGACTGAATCTGAACCTGATGTCACCCTCAAGTATTCATGCATGTAATTTAATTGGCTCACTCGTGTTGTACAAGCAGCATTTAGCTCAGCTCTAAGATATTAGATACAACAACCTAAATAGAATCAGGTTTATTATAGATATAGTTTTAGAAGCAAAGAAACTGAAACAGAGGTGTGATCCAGGTGGTAAAGTAGAATTCAGATTTCTTGAGCAGAGGTAGTTGAATAGTTGTCTGCCCTGAAAGAAAAGTCTATCTTCTAGGGGAAAAAAAAAAACTTATTTTGAAAAAATTATAAAAGCATGTAAGAATTTCTAATTATGGAGAAATAAAATTCAAACCAAAATTATAGAAATGTTGCAATTTGCTTAAACAAAGGAGTGTAGGAATCCAAAGCGTAAGGCTTCCAATCTCAGCTAAAACTCCCAGTGCTTCTAATTTCCAAGCTACTCCCTGTACTTAATGGAAGGCAAAAGGAACAAAAGCCCTGCAACAAGTCTCGAGATGGCAGCTGCCTTACAAATGAGTTACAATATCTGAAAATCTTAAGTTACCAGAGCCAGAGTGAGACACATTCTAGCTGCCTATGCCAACATACAGCTCAGATCACAAAGACAGAAAACCTGGAAAAACTACATAACCTGCAGAGCCTCACCTCAGGCAGATCTCTGACCACTTCTAGATGCTTTGTCGAGGACCCTGGACCCCTAGCCCACACCTACAGCTTAAGTTTTGTAGATGGACACGTGAGCCACTGGCCACCAAATCCCAGCTGCAGCAGGAACCAGACGCCCATGGAAATATGCAGGAACCAAGGAGTGCTTTTTCAACTGAGTTTTTTAATTTTTACAAATACAAATTTCTAATTTAAATTATGACCAATTTATTTGGTCATAAAGGAACTAGATATATTTACACTTGATTCCCAGTTCTTTAGAACTGGATCACCATTTACATGGTCCTGAATGTGAAGACTAACAGTGTTTGGTAGTTTTTGAATAGAGACTTCATTGAGGAGGGTCTAAATTTAGTAACTTGTACTACATTTAAACATTTTGCCTTGGTGACAAAATCTGCACTACATACGAAAAAGTCTCTTTCTCCCCTCACCTACCCCATTTCCTTCCTTCATGTAACACTGCTTTGGGATCATACTAAGTATGGCATAAAAACAGTTGGGGGTAGGGGACAGCCTTGTGTGGTAGTTTGAAAGCAAATCAGTGAGAGGCTCAAAGTCAGAACTACAATTTAATAGGAAAAATGTAGTAATACAAA